>LS051058.1:17183-31365 GCA_900241095.1 Acartia tonsa | reverse complement strand
TCCAGCAGATTTTTAAAGTTGTAAAAGTTTGATTTCTCTGATGCCTATAGGCGGTTAATGCGCGGCTTCCAAGCCCTAATATAATCCTTAATCATTGTTATAAAACGCTAGGCTCCTAACATCTTACAACTAGTCATGGGTTATCATAGTTTAAAGAGTAGCTTTACTCTAGTTAGCTCTTTCAATTATCCGTGGATAAATTTTTGGCATGTTAGAAATTTATTTATGAGAGAACCAATTAAGCTGTTGCATCACCCACGTATTTAGTGAGCTAAGGATAGATATTTTCATAACAAATTAGTAGTTTATTGTTTTTGTTTTAAATATTGTTAGCTTATTTTGCTGCGCTTCTTATTAAATTTTAAATAAATACTTTCCCATCTGAATAAATACTTTTAAATATAGCTCTATTAATGCTCTATTAATTTGAAATGAATTTGCTTTTATATTTTGTTTTTTAAATTTGTTTCAAATTGTTTCCTGTCCCTGAACATCATTTAAATTTTTTTTTACTAGTTTTCATAGACATTATCTATTCTTTCTTAGCACACACTCATTGAACAAATTTTTTTTAGTCGGAGACAATCAAATAATTAAATGATTTGGCCATTGGTACCATTGGGATCTTGGTTTCCCTAAACTTTTTCAACTAAACTTTCCCTATTCTTTACTGTCATACCCAAGTTCATTTTAACATTTAATGATCCAAAATCTGATTTTTGTTATTGCTCACTTAAGTGTGTGATTTAAATTCTTCGTTTACATAACAAGGCATATGTCTAGTTTTCGATAGAACCATAAATTACTGCTTTAACTTTTTAGAGTAGCTACGCTAGAAGATTTAATGATTATGTTTATAAAACATAATGGTATTGATTTGGTCAGCTGATGTATATTGTATAAATTCTTTTGTTTTCTATAACAATAAATTAATCTTAAATACTTCTAGGGCTCTGCAGCCACATTTTGGTTTTGTTCATAAAAAAATTCGCGTCGTTATTATGTCAACATAAGAATGTGGTTTTAATGTCTATATTATGGCCAATATTTATAAAATCCACATAGTCGACGTAGATATTTTTCAAAAATAGTTTTTTTTAATAGATTGATTTTTTAGCCTTCAGATGAACCAAACTGTAGCCGGTGTTGAAAATTCAACATTCAGCCGCCATCTGACGTCTTTCTGTTTTACGGCTGTAGCAGCAAATTACCCAAAACCATACAGCTCGGTTGCACGATAATTAAACGGCGGCTTCGATTGAAGACTGTCTGAAATTGGCTTTTGTGGTTATCAGTTGCGGCTAAATATAGCTGCGTCTGCCGCTCCACGACTTTTTACTGTTACACATTTAACTCATAATGAAAAGCTATAATAACTCTTTTTTCTCACTCTTCAATTTAATCACAAATTAAGGGATATTTAAACTGATTTTTTAATTCATACCAAGACCAATAAATTTTATTACAGAAGTAGAGATCACTTCGCTAATTGGGTAAACTTCAGCCAAAAACTTTGCTAGCAGTCTAATTAAAATACTATAATAAGCTTTAGACATATTACACATGATTAAGATTGTTGAATAAACAATTTAAAATAACCCAAAGACAGAAAAGTGTCCTAGAATTTTTTTCTAAATTGAAGATTTTAATAAATAGTAATCCTATTCCTTTATCTTTTATATTTCTTTAGAATAATTTATTTCATTAAAGACTACTAATGCCTTTCATGTACTGCATCAATGTACAGTATACTAGAGCCTCAAGCATTTCTAATAATATAATTATAAATAGTGCAGCTACTATACAAACTATATTATAAATAGTGTAGCTACTATATAAACTATATTATTCTATAGTATACTAGAGTCCCACACTATAATATAATTATTAATAGTGTAGCTATTATATAAACTATATTATTCTATAGTATACAAGAGTCCCACACTATAATATAATTATTAATAGTGCAGCTACTATATAAACTATTTTATTCTATAGTATACTAGAGTCTCAAATAATTCTAATAATATGATTATAGATAGTGAAGCTACTATATAAACTACCAGTGACTGTACACAAGCATCTAAGAGCTCTGTTGGGGAGGAAAGAGGCCTAAAACTATATCAGGACCTAATGAAGCTTTCCTTAACTTTAGAATGCTATCAATTTAGTGCAGTGGTTATCGATATTTTAACAGACAAACAAATAACCTCACTACTTTATTTTACTGGAAAGAGGGCTATAGAAAGCGTGACATTTTACATTTACATTTTACAAGAGTGATTGACCGATCAACATTCTAAATGATTTCAAGGATCAATACTAAGATTTTCTTAGAATTGTAGGATTCTCGACTAACATCTTAAAGAACAATTATACTTACATCCTAATACTTTAGTGCTTGAAATTGTACAACAAAAGCTTCTCCATTTGAATAGCTAACAGACTTTTTGCAATTGAAATGTAATCATGAATTAGAATCAATATTTGTATTCAATATGCTGAGTCATCACTGCCGCCAAACTCAGAATAACAAAGATTGAATAATGCAAAAAGCTAAATATTATAGCATCATAATAGCATTGATATCAAATTATAGCAAAGCTAAAACTATTTATACTAAATTTTAATACATCAAAATTGGTGTAATAATATGTAATAGTCAGTTATCATGATTTTTTGCTATATCAAAACTTGATTTGTATTGGTTGTACATGATACCAAAATTTTCATAATATCAACATTATAGGCCAAGTATTACAAAATGTACAAAATATTAACAGGAACCATTGGTCATCATCGATTAAGAATGATTACATTTGTATTGACAAATTTGAAAGGGTTAGACAGACAGATGGACAGACAGGCCAATAGGTCAATTTCTGATTAGCCCCTTGTTAAATATTCAATATGTTCAATGTAATGCTAAGAATCTTTCTACCTTTTATATAGCAGCTACTGTACAATTTGTCTGTATATCCGTTGTACGTTTTAGCAGTGGACTGGGGTAGAATGGTGTTAACAACGCCCCTTAAAATTAAATTTGTAAAGGCCTTCTATTCCATCCCATATTGGCTTCACACCCGCTTGTTAATAACTGTACATGCCACTTGTCTGTCTTTCACCTTGCTCATTATTAATTTTCATTTATATCTTATATCTATACAGGTGTAGAACTCTACTTAACCTATCTATTTCAGTGCCCCAAGTGCTGCGGATTTGTTCTCAGTTTTTGGAGGAGAGAGGGATAGTGGACGGAATCTACAGGGCACCTGGTATTTCTTCTAATATACAAAGAATCAAGTAAGTAAATATATAAATCAGGGATATAAAGGGATAAGACAATGACCGATAATTTGATGTACATCCCTAATTATTATACAAAATATTACCCCTTCTGTAGATTAAATAAGTTGTTGAAACGTTTAAGCACTAAACTTAATAAACCAAACAATCATATTTAGTTAAAGTCCCCAGAGTTGTCGAGCCAACGGATAGGAAATCGTTTTCATAAAACTTTGGGGACTAGTTTAATAAATAGCCCATTGTCCCCTCCCTCCCTGTATATAAACAGTGCAAAAGATATTTTCCAATGATGTTCGTAGCATTTTCCGTTTTACAAAATCAGCAATTTAATTATTTATCCATTAATTCATCTATCTATGAAGGCTATAAGTTAGTAGTTAGCTTTATTTATAGTTTAGAACAAGTGACACTTTATCCACAGAGAGTGCAGTAATTACATTAATATATAACATTAAAAAGTATCATTTTATTGATACATAGTGGATATTGATAAATATTAATTCAAGTTTAAAAATGTAAAGTTAAATATTAATTGAGCAATTATTTTCATGATGGGCGAACGTACAGACAATCCCAATAGAGTAGCTTTGCTACTTAAAAACTAAACCAAACAACAATAAAATGATAAATCCAAAATTAGCAGAAAAAAGTTTCCCCCCTTGAGTATTGTTTTGGTAAATTGGCATTGTTTGTTTTATAAACATGTGCGAGGGCTTACACAAAGGATAATTGCTTAGAATAAAAGTCAGGTTCTTTACTTATTGGTATACGACCCGCGATCGTGGCTCAACACGTTGTGCATCCGCTCGTCTCTGGGAGGGAAGGTGACAGGTTCGAAACTCGGGCCTATACCGCGTCATAACTAAAGACGTTAAAAATGGTTCCTACTGCTGCCATGTCAGGTGCGCGACATAAATAGTAAAGAGTAGGGGGAATGCGAAGCGCGCCAAAAAAAATTTGTTAGGGATTTTCTATTTTTTTTTTTGGGGGGGGGGTATATGAGGAGTTACATTGCAAAGGAGAACCATATCAAACAGACAGAAAGACAAACTTATAGACACCCTGATACTTTTATATAACAACAGGAGGATAGTTATAAAAGCATTGTTTATTTTAATTTGTTATAGCTTTGTAAATTATGAATATAGAAATATAGTCTGCATGTTTATAATCTACTTTAGTTGTTATATGTTTATAGATCTATTCTATAGTGTGCATCAATGGCAAACTATTAAGGCAAGGTTATAAAAACAATATCATAAAAATTAATTCATAAAACTGTAATTGAGAAGCTAAGTATTTTTATAGTATATACAAGAAAAAGGGGAATTTTCAAATATATTTATAACTTTATTTTTAGAATTGTTAACAAAGAAAAAAACAGAAGTATATGGAATTTTTAAAATTATACAAATACATAGTAATAGATGAGATGATGAGTTGATTAACTATTCTAAAATCTAATTTGAAATACAGGGTGTCAAATTATAACACAGTATTTCAAAAAGGGTAAGTGACAATGTAGAAATTCTTCTAATACTCGTGTTCTACATATATTTAAATTGCCTTCTCGATTTTTAAGTATGTTTGTTACTCCTTAACTATGCAGGGTGTTATATAATGACCTTTAAAACATAGACTGGAATTTAATTAATATTTTTACAAAATTTACAATTTTATTTTTTAGAAACATGTTCGATGACCAGAGGTTTCCCAATTTGGCTGGTGACCCTGTAGTACAACACGACATACACAGTGTTTCTTCAGTTCTTAAACTTTACTTCAGAGATCTTCCAACTCCATTAGGTAAGTAAAATGTCTTACTTAATTTTGATAAATATCATATAAAAATGTAACATAATAATACAATTTTATTTTTTTTGTTGCACAATTTACAAAATTTTTTGAAAACTTTCGCTCTGTACCTCATCTTTTTATAGCCACTAATGATACACTGTATTTATGCTGTTTATATATTTGTAAATTCAATTTTATCGACTCTTTTTTATAATTTTGATCATCCTATATTTATAATTATTAATTTTTAGTAACGTACGACCTGTACCCTCACCTTGTGATAGCCTCTAAGCAGACGGAGCAGAAAAGATGTGAAAAATTTAAAGAAATTCTGCAGAGACTTCCATCTGCACATTACAGGTAAACAATTTAATAGTAGTGTATTTGCTTGACGTGTAGGAGGTTCATTTAACCGCGTCATACCAGAGACGTTAAAAATGTTAATAATGTGTTTGAGTGTGCCAGTAATATAAATAATAGGTGGAATGCCTTGGCTCAATCTAATGTTTATTACTATACAAAAGCTGCGTGCCGGACTTAACTTTAACAAATTGTAATATCTTATTTTCATTTAATGTTACAAAAATATATATTTTATGCAAAAAAAACACAATCCAACATACTGTTTTGATTTTTAAAATTCCATGAAATCTAATTTTTATTTTATTAATAAAATTGTGCAAAATAATAATAGTACACATCAATGCATCACATTTTATGATGAAAACTATTTTTGCTTAATTTGAGGATTTTTCGCTTAATATTGCAAAACAAGGATTCCAGAAATATTGATCAAATCAATGTAAACCCTTCTTCCCCTGGTCATGAATAATTAGGTTCCTTAAAGAAAATTCAACACCTAGGATTTGAGGGAAGGTTGATAAACTGTTCATTGCAAGGAAAAAATATTTATTTTAAACAAACTATAATGTCATTAAATGAACAAAGATTTTTTTTAAAATTTCATTCTTTTTTTTCTTAGTTTTAAGTTTTAAGAATATTTTCCTTGAAAAAAATATACTGTCATTTTGTCATGATGATTTGATGACAAATATTCATAGCTCTTCTCTGCATTTGATTCATACATTAATTTGTGTAGAAAGTTAGTAGGTAGCTTGTAGAATTACAATAATCCTTATTATAAGTTAACTTTTTCATGGAAGCCTAGTTATCACTGACATTTAACAACAATTATGTCGACTATCAAGCAAAAGAAGCCATGACTGACATGTTGCTACAGATCTAATGAAACTGATCTTTACGCCGACATTTTTCGATATTAGGCTACCAATGTGAAATAGTTCATTTTCAAAGCTTTTCTACAGTTCTATTCTAATCATTTTCAAAGATATTTTTTGTTCATTTTTCCTTTCCCGTTACATGTATTATTTTCCTATATTATTAAGCTAACATGAAACAATTTTTAGCTCCTAAATGTTTAAACAAGAGTAGCAACATCCATTAAAGCAAAGCTGACTTTAAATTTTTTTAACATCATAAACTAGTAAAAATTTGTGTTTGCCATGTACTCAGATCGATGGACTTACAAACGTAATTCTTTAATTATAGAGCATCTTTGCTCTAGCAAATATACATAGAAGCAACACCAAAAATACACCAAAAAACTGATGAAAAAGAAAGATTTTTATCATAGCAAAAAAAATATTTTATTGAGAGTGCAATTTGTGTGGCAAAATAAAAAAATTGGAAACACTAGAAAGAAGGTTTCAGAAGCTTTTTTTTAGGAATAATTGTAAAGAAACTATTCTGCTTAGATTCAAATCCTTCTGTGAAACAAAGATTTTAAAAGACTCCAGATATGATATCAAGATTTGAAGTCCTTCATTTTGTTATATTTTTGAATTGAGAAAAGGTTTGAGAGATCTATTTAAACACAAATTTAAAAAATATCAAATAGGCCAATCTTATTTCTTTTTTGGGTGAAGAGGAGAGGTAACTCTGCAAAAAAGCCATACTAATATCAGCTAGAATATACCTTTTTATTAATGAATTAAGTAACATATATCGATATTACTTCAACAAAACTACTGTCATAATGTCATTTTCAATAGGAGTTGCGTCAAACTTAGATGTTATAAGATTCATATGGCAATATTTAATGATGACTATTGTGTCAAAACAAATATAAAACAAATTTTATCTTTACTTAAAATGCTATCAATATTAATTGTTTTCTGATATAGCTGGTCCGATTGAGTTTTGCCTTTCAAGGAATCCTTTAATTTATTGTTGGTTTGGTGCTTCCAGTTTTAAAAACGCAATTAATGATACAACTGTTTAGCTCATAAGCTCAAAAGTTAGATATACCTATCTACCAAATTAGGTACACCATTATTTTAGATATATTTACTTATGTATGTTGATATAGATACGCTTCATATTTTCTTATATCATTTCAGCTACAAGCCAATTTAACTTTCCCTAAATAAATGACACAGAATATATTTCTCATATGCTTCTCTTACCTCTTTTTCAGATGCATTGCCTAATTATCCGCTGTCCAAAATTGAGATCTAATTTTGTGCCAAAACATTGCCGGAATCAAACCTTAAAGTGTTGCAGGGAGGGGTTGGAAGAAAGAGGGGTTGCTGGACGCTACAGTATGTTGCAGGGGTGCAGGAAAGAGTTACAAGAAGACAGGTGTCAAGGGATAAGAATTTGGGCAGAATTTATACTTAGTGCTTAAGATCCTACTAGAAATAATAATTTATTTGCCATTCTTTGCCTTAAACTAAAAGAATGCTTGTCCCATAAGATCTCGAAACCAGTACATCGAATAGGTTCCACTTTTCAGCAAAGCCTTACAATTTGAGGAAACAAAATCAGAAAATTCAAAATTGAATAGATCTTTTCTTATATCTTAAACTAGAGGCTGCGCCATCCTAGAATCTATGTAAATAGAACAATAAAATATTACTACTTTATTTAATAGGCTGATAAATCTTAGAATATTTATCCATCCCTAAAACCTAAATAAAACTGATGTAGTAGTTCTGTGTATGTTATCAGATTCAAACTTTTTTCAAAATATTATTTTTTTACTTTACATGCATCACATTTGTATTAGATATGTGTGTATTTATAGCAGTTTATAAGGTGGTAAACAAAAAAGTTTTACATAATTATGTTTTTGAAATTAGAATTGGATTGATTTTTCTTAGCAGTTTTAAGCCTTGATTTACATGGGATTGCTCCTGTGGCTGCAAAGATAAATAAATGTAGAGACTATTGACTTAATGACTTTTACTTTAAAAAGAACTTTTAATTTTAGAAAACATATTTAAAAATGCCAATGTTCATTTTTACCAGCATTCAATTTTTAAAGCTCACCCTTTAAATGTAACTATGATTGCAATGCAGAATTTTGTTTGAATTTGATCTATCTTTAAGTGCAGATTGGTAGCAGCTCAGTCCAAAATTCAAATTTTTTTCATGCATAACATGTTCTATACACATAATATTTCCACACTGCACAAATGAAGGTTCAAATTTTCTTGAATACCTATTGTGTTAAGTGAAAAATTTTAATAGTAATTTTTAACTATAAATCTGATTTATATGTTTTATTTTTTGCTTTTGATTTTCAACCAGTTTAGTTTTAAAATTTTTTTTATGAAGTAAAATGGAAATATGGATCCTTGTTTCTTTTTTCATGTTGGTTTTTAATTTAAAGGCATGAATTATCTTTAAACTTGGACACATGTATATTTGTACCACTTCCTCATTCTAATATTCATATTTTTAAAGTAAATATTGCAGAAGGAATTGCATAAAAGTTATTTTTTTTTACAATTTTACAATTTTATATTTGTCACTGATTTATTTGTCAACAAAATATAAAATAAAATAAAAATGTGTGAAGATAGATAGAAATATATTTTAGATATATAATGATATAACTAGAATAGCTAAACTTATCTCTTAACTATTTTACTAAAAAAGTAATTGTGCATAATTTTAATTCTGATTTTTGATTTCTTATTTTGTAATTCAGTTTTAAGTTTAAAAAAAAGCATTGATACTGAAATTGATATTCCAATTATTTTATTCCAGGACGCTTGACTGTTTGATGCGCCATCTGTATGCCATGTCCATGAAGGCTGATATGACCGGTATGACCAGCAAGAACCTGGCCATTGTCTGGTCTCCTAATATCCTGAGGTAAGATCTTTGACCGTTCATTTGATAAGTATTATTACCTTTTAAAACCTGGCCATGGTCTGGTCATCTAATAATCTGTGGTAAGGGCTATGACCTGACCATTATGACTAAAATCTGGTAATAAGACCATCATACCCAGTAAGATGGTAGTGTCCTAATATAATGAGGTAAGTAGTATGTCTTGGCATATGACCGTATGACTAGTAAAAGCCTTATAAGTGTCTTGTCTTCTATCATCATAAGTTTCATATGATCAGTATAAACAATAAAATCATGGTCATTGTCAGGTCATATTCATTTGACCACAATGTCCAGATTAGAGTAATGAACGATCATATACTTGGTCAGAACATTAGTTTCTGAAGAATTTGAATCAAATTAAGATGGATGGACTTGTAAACTAATATCATAAAGTGGCTTCACTACTAAAACTATATTATACCACACTAATAGAAGAGTGCATTAAATATTGCAAAAGCATCTTTAATTGAATTTTAAGTAGCGTTATCATTGACATAATAAATCTATTCTAAATACTTTTTGGAGATTTAAAGTCAAAGATATCATAATATTACAGTTTATAGAAGGGATTTAAAATCCTGTAACTTTACTGTTATTTTAAATAATAAAAGGGCCGTAGAAACAGCATGTTCTGAATGCTTATGCACCTGCTTTGTGTGATTTCAGATTTAACAAGAACAAAATTGTCTTTAATTCCTAAGTAAAGTTGACTTTAATGTAATTAAAGAGAGAAATCCATGTTTGTTTACTATTGTGGCAAGTGAGAGGGAACGTAATATAACTTAGCGCTGGTGCAACAGAGTCTTTCTATTTATATGTTGCCTACTACATTCTATATTTATGCGTAAAATATTTTCAAATTTTTGCCAGGACGTACAAACAGCCGTATAGGGTAGCTACGCTTTCCAAACAAAGGCTTTCTGATCTCTGACTGCTTTTACCTATCAAATTCTTAATGTTAATGAAGATATATTGTTTAAAAATGCAATTTGCATGAACAACAAGAATTAATTTCGTCATTTGTACAGTATAAAAGTATAAACCTTTTAATTTGCCCAAGCACAGTAACACTAAAGAAAACTTTTTTAATCAGTGGCGTGCAGAGAATTTCGATATTCTTCTTACGATTTTTGTCACACCCCTTAATTTCAAATCGAGGGGTTGGGGGGGAGGGGGGGTTGTGAGCCTTAGATGGGTGTATTACAGAAAACAAAACAAGAGGGGTGTATATTATTGTCAGTAATTGACGAGCTAGCAAGCAAATATTTTTTTAACACCCCTCTTAAATTTGTCGGCACAATGGGGCCGAAGGCCCAGTCCAACGATAGTTTTAATATTCACTATATTATAGGTGTGATGTATCAGAGTTAGATACACATGATGCTTTACAGGTAAAATATTATTTTTAAGTACATTCTTAGGATTTTTAACTTCTGTTTTATTCTGTCTATTACATCTATCTAGCCTATTTCTGTTTTTTTCCTTTCAGTTATTTTTCAGAAGCCTCTAAAAAACTATTATCTAACTAAGTCTTTCGCTCCTTTGTTTTCTTTCTCGTTCTTGATTCATTCATTCTATAAACTAGAATATGTTAAATCAAATGATGCAATTATAGTTGTTATTTAACTTGTTATGTTATCAAATAGACATTTTTTCTAATCTTTTCAATATATTTTAATTCAAATCATATGTATCACATTGAAATTAAACTATTTAAGATTGTATGATTGTTTTTAATGAAAAAGATGAATTTTAAATAAAAAGGGGATATTTTTCATATTTTGTAACTTATTTGATTTTTAGGATGTTGGACTGCAGGCCGTCATAACCGAATTTCTGATACGCTTCGCGACCCTCATTTTCGCGCCAAAACCCTTCCCAAGCGTGGGGCCCCACATGGGAGGCCACCAAGTGTCGCACTGCCTTCACTGTTGCTGCCATTGTTCCTCTGCCGGCGGCGCTGCCACCCATGGAAACGGCGTTGTTGTCAATAGCCAAAATGGCGGTGACATGAACCAAAATCAAAGTGTTACATTTTCTACTAATGTTACAACAGTTGGTGGAAATGGATTAACAGCCGGGGGTAACGGCGGCTTAAAGTCTGCATTAAAAAGTCAGACGCAGCAAGAACAACAACAAGCCAACGGGCGGAACAATAAAACTGAAATATTGATCTCTGCTGATCAGACAAGTGTTATTAGTGTCAACGGCACACAACCCACGTCATTGACAAGTAACGGTATCTCTAACGGCGGCAGTGTTAATTGTAACGGCGGGTATAGACATGAAAATGGCGGTGCCGGCGGCTCAGTTGCCATGAAAACCGCTGAACCGCGGGTAAATATTGTGTCAAGGCCGCGGCCGAAATCTGTTGCAGTACCTAATCCCTCTTCTTCAGGAATATTTCTTTTTTTATTCAGATCAATGTAATCCAACGAATGCCCGCCCGATCTTGCAATCTAATCTTTCTTACGAAGAGTTTCGGAGTTGGCTATTACTATTTTTCTCAGAAGCCCTTTAAAAGGGATAAATTTAAAAACTGTTGGCCAAAGTATCCCGAATTTTTGTGGCCAAAATTTTGTATAGGCACTATATACAGCTTCTTTTTCTCAACACAATCACATGTCATTCAACAGACCCCTACTCATTACTAATACACATATCTTTTTATTCGAAATTAATTTATAATGTTGAATATCTAATGAAAAGAAAATGAAATACTGAAAAAGGAATGTACTCAGGACATTATATGTTGGAAGAAGTCAAATTGGTTTCTTTGCCAGCCAAGGTGAGCAACCATTTCAATTTATTGGTCGGTTAGTATGTCAGTAATGTACTTTTATAACCTAGCACACTCAGATCATGCTAATTATATATTTTTTTGGACCGTTTCTTTACTTTAAAGAATCTTTTATCTTTTTATGCTTCAAAGTGTATTTTTATTTACCCTTTGATTCACTTTTGTAACTATCTATCTAAACCCATTCTCTCTTACTCTTTTTATTTCCTCGTTTAATCTCAATAACTCAAAAAATGCACGAGAAATAGGAAAAAAACGTATATGAATATAAAAATGTGTGTGTGTGTGTGTGTGCACCTGTTTCGAGTACTTTTTCACTTCAAATTCATAAACGAGAGACTTTTTTGGAAGCTACAGAAAAAAAAACAAGGATAAAAACTTTCATGGCTAGGAATTTTATGACAAAAGATGGAAAGATTAATAGATAGAATGAGAGTGAGATTGGTAAAGTAAAGTATAATAAATCCATAAGGCTTTTCCTGTTTAAAAATGTAAAGAGAGTGGGGGGAGATAATAAACTTAGAACTATTTTGCATATTTAAACACCAACGTTGGTTTGGGGAACAAATGGTAGAGGGGTTATAAATTGGGCAATGGAGTTAAGATAGGCAGGCAGGGAGTACAATGTTGAATGTTTTGCAAATGAACTTTACATAGCATGACATGAAATCATTTTTAGAATTCTACAATTTCGGCATGTGTGTGTGTTTATGTATGTGGGTTTCTGTGTGTTAGTTTTTGAATGAAGAGCAAACAAAGAACTATTAATTTTAGTTAATAACAGTAGCATAAATTAAAATTGTGAAAAACGGTAAATAATAACAATTATCTATTAACGAGATATTTTTCATAAAGATGTTTAATCATTTTTACTTATTTTTTTATTTTACCACTTTATTTTTTCTCAATGTGTGTCGCCATACTACCCCCCTTCCTAACGCCAGTGTATGTATGATTGGTCCATATATAGGAACTAAATAATCATCTACAAATTGTTGCACCATTTTTTCCACCATTTATTTCCGCTTCCCCTCCCTACCTATATTCATTCCTACGCGTAAAGGTTAAGTCTTTTTCTTTCATTTTTATTATATAAAGTTTAGTAATGTTAAAATCATCCTATCATTTCAATCTTTACACGTTGTTAATTAATTCAACATTATACTTAATCACTACTGTGTAATATAGTAGATAAAGGTTTCCAGAAGTAAGTGTTGTTATTATGTTATTTAGTTATTATGAAATTAAATAAAAAACAATAACATTATCCCAGTGTTCTTTGACAAAGCAAAGTGAAATGGGCTTGATAAAAATATAAAATGTGAATGAAAAGAGTGTATTTTTAAGTAACGTATGTATCCTATCTAATAAGCAATACATTGCTTTTAAAATGAAGTCATTATAGGATATCAAATAAGGAATTGACACTTACATTCTAGATTATACATCATACAAATATATGAGTAAAACAGGGCAGGCAAAGAATGAAATATTTATAACCACTTATTTGTGAAGGAATTAATATTTCTTGACCAACGGTATATATGACGGAGCGATAGCTCATCATTTAATAAAGAAATAAAAAATGTGTGAAATTGTCATTTAGAATTGCAGATAATTCAAATAGATGTACATAATGAGCAAATTATAGAGTAGTTGCACTACTTACAACCACAAAATAACTCTAAACAACATAGTATAGACTGCATGGATATTTTACTAAAATATTTGAAAATAAGGAGGTTTATTGTTAAGGGTTTCTTGTTATAAACCTTATCTTATGCTTAAAATGAGATTATGGCCCTTTCCATGTTGCATCTGGACCACGATCTATATTTGTGATAAAAATCCGGAGATTAATTAAGTTTAGGATAGGTCGTATTTAAGGTTAAATTTTCTAGTAGGAATAGTTCACCGGTTAGAGCCCCCCACATGTGCTATAATTAAGCGGTCTCCAATTTATATAGAGGTGGGAGGGGGGGGGGGGGGGGGGGGGGGCACCATAATTTAGGTTTTTTGGGTAGAAGTGTTTTTTTTGGTGCCAATGATGGCTTAATGGGGTTTTTTTCATAACGG
>LS051058.1:2623-13077 GCA_900241095.1 Acartia tonsa | reverse complement strand
ACAAAGTACAATATTATAAGCGAAGCAACTCTATAATCAAGTCCTAAAATGTAAGTATGTCCATAAACATTATCCTGCATCAAGCAGTTTTTCAACAAATTTACTTACAATTTTGCATCGACTCTTATACATTTATATTCTGATTATTCTCTGACAATATACAAGTGTTAATGTTCGTTTGTCTTTCTGTTTCAGCGCTTCGCTTTTATGGATGTTGTCATCCTTGTTGTATTTTATCCTAATTATTTCACCCCTCGTGCTAAATTCCTCTAAGATACATTTCATCCCTTCTTAAAAATTCCTCCTTTATCATATCTCCCCCAGAACAACCCCCCCTCCTGTCTTTATGTTCCCTGATAAATTCTCCCCCATTTCCTCCTTTTACATAAAATAATTCACCCTACTTTATCTGTCAATCATATTTTAGCATTAGAGCTCCCTAATTTTATGAAAAAAGGGAATTTAATTCTGAAAAATAATTTACAAATGCAAAAAAATAGAATTTCATTGTTTGATAATCATAATAAACCTATTTTTAATAACTGGCATAACTGATATATATATGTCAACATTTGTGATATATTAAGCAACCTGTGTATTCATTTCATCATTGTTTAGAGCTTTCTTTAGATTGTCTAAATCGTTTGTATTTTTTTTCTAGAGTAACTGTTCTTCTTTTTTTTTATAGATAATAATTTGAACAGGAAAAGACACCAAGTAAATGTTATTAAATCAGAACCCAAGGACGAATATGAACATCATACATAGGATAGGGCTTGCTAAAAATGTTTAAAACAGGATGTACATTTTTATAAACTTTTTATTTATGATCTCCATGGCTAAATAATGTTATTTTCTCATAAATTTATGTTTATGCTTATAGGGACAACCTAAAAGCAAAATGATAATAATTTTCACTATATATTTTTATTAATCTTTTTTCTCACTAGAATAAGACATTAATATTCTATCACAAAGATGTCGCATTGCGACTAGAGGCAAAAATTAGTAATGAAGATGCTCTGAAATTCTATCAGCTACATATGTTTTATTTCTCGGCTGCTATTTAAGATTCAGGACTGCTGTGTGAAGATTTGCATACGAATATGCATCTAGTGTTATTTGATCCGTTGATCTGTAATTTATGTAACAGGGGACATTGATTTTCTATTTGGTTTTTAGGTATTACATCACGAGCTTGCTATAAGTGCATTAATAAGCAAAGAACTCATTAAAAAGTATCTATTTTAAGCATAAGTCACATTTGTCATAATCTAACGAAAATTGAGGATGACAAGATCCATAAATAATAAAACTCGTGAAAAAAATTAAAATATGCCAATCAGACTGACGGAGAAAGTAAGTTATTGGGCAGTTGTCAAGAGAATCTTATTGATAAGTCTAAATCTTTTTCACTCTGGGTAAACCACATTTTCCTCTTTCGACAAACAGACAATGTGTGTTATAGAGCTGCTTCGCAATTTAAAAGTTAAATGAGTTGAAACTGTATTTGTTATATATGTTACACTGCGTGACAGCTCTATAATAAATCCTTTCCATTCATTTAAAAGTTAATCAAGGATACTCTATTCGATTTTTTTGCTGTAATTTTATCAACAATCAACATAGATTATATCACAAAGCCAATTTCAATCTAAGATTTTGGTATTAGTGTTTAATAAGTTAAACATGTGTATATTTACAATAGAGACTATGGACGTGCATATGCTTGTGTTGTGATTGTGTTGAGATGATAAAATGCAGTGAGGTGTCATCTCGGCTTCATGTCATATCTGCGGGTGTGGACACAATACCGCATTTTTTTTTCCATCTGTCACTTAAGCGTTATTAGATATAGTCCGAGCATTAAAGTAAAATAATACAGGGGGCACGAGCTATTTCAATCTTTAAATATCAGCCAATAGCGTCGGAAATATAGCCACTGCCAAGTCCATACAAAAGAGCAGAAAGCAATATGAAACGGACGAAAAAGGTCTCCACCACGTTGGTTGTCTGGGTTATAATCTATACTCTTATTGTCCGCGCATAGAAAGGTCGTGCAATAAATTGCTGGGTTGTATTGAAGTTTTTGAGGTCACTTATTTAACATTAATTCATAAACAAAACTATTAGTTAAAACTAGATTAGCTAATTAGATAAATGTCATTTTATGAAAACACATACCTATATATGTTCTATATGTACATATTTTTAAAGATCGTGTTCTATTTTTGGGCGAACAGATAAAAGAGTTAAAAAGATAGAGAATTGATTTAGAAATTAAATAAATCACATCACGGATTTTATGTCCTAAATTTCTTTTTCTTTTCCAATATAAATAAAAGTTATATTTCTTTGAAACCATAAAACATTGTTTGGCATAAAATGTTTTAAATGGCCAATAGTGAACTTTTTATTTACGTTTACACTTACCAGTATATTATGCAACACATAAAGCATAACTACCATGGAACGCTATTTTAATAATGACATTATAGCTATAGGGAAGTCTAAAGTTCAATAATATCAGAACGAAATTTTAAAAGATTGGGACATAGGGCTTAATTCACGATTGTGAAACAATAGTTCTCAATTTATCAGTCTGTTGTAAGCACATACTCAAAATGCAATTTTCAAGTGCAATTTTTTTTCATAACCAGTCCACAATAAGGTTGGGCGATTTATAACCAGTACACATTAGGCTGGGCCGATTTATCATCTTTATTTCGTTAGAATTAACTGATTATTTTGAAAACGGAGATGCATCAGCTGTTTTACTTAAATTTCTTTAACGTATTTATATAGAAAAGGCCTCCTTACAAACAGTCTACAATTGAAAGGGTTGATTTTAATGTTTTTTTCTTGTTTTTTTGTCATCTAAAATGTAGTATTCTATATTTCCTATTTAGAGGCTAAGAGGATAGCAAAAACCCTTAAATTTAAACCATTATAAGACTTAACTCTAAAATTAAAATAGCCTATAACTAACTCGAGAATTATATGAAGCCTCACAACAAAAGAGAACTGAATTGGTTAGAAGTTTAAGCTCTAGACAAAAAAACTAACTACTTTATATTATGGGACATGTTTTTTTTAAAGACATATTAATTTCTTTTACTGTTATTTGTTCATGTTTAGTCAAGTTTATATTCCAGGGTGCCTTCACTGCCGTATATTATAAACTGAGCAATGAGTTTCATACTGGCAAAAAGACACAATAGCAAATAGCTAGAGTAAGTTTATTAGTGGAAGGACAGAAAGTGTGAATGGGCAGTTTGTGATGATGAAATAAGGTGCCTTTCTGGTAATTTGATAATGTGGTGTATAGCGGAAGGGAATGCATACTGCATATTGCACTCATAATATTGTTTAGTTGCATTCATGGAGATATATAATATATATATATTATATATTATTATGGATATTATGAGAGATTATCGCACATACTTATAAATTTTTCTCTCAGGTGGCTAATATAACGATTCCCCCCATTTGACTTCACCCCATACACCCGATTCCCTCCTCGGACCATAGAAGAACCTTTGACCAATAACACAGGACTATAAGCAACCTCAATGGACGACAAAAATTAGCCTGTCACAATATCCACCTTTTCTGTATCCATTGTTGTATTTTTCTAAAAATTATTACAAAGCAACAGTTTGACCTAAGCAAATAAATGTAACCATTAATAAGATAAAGAAAGTAAAATTGAATATCTAATCATTTAATGATTTAAAAAAAGAGTAAAATAATTTTTGTTAGGTATTGTCAAAAAGCTTAGCAAGTGATATTTTCGCAAAATAGTTAATTCATTTGTGTGTTTTTTAAATTTCGTAATGCATTAATATCCTATGGAGTTAGATTTATTTTTACCTTAAGTACTTCAAAAAGTATCTACATTTTAGAAAACAGTTGGCTTATGGAAATGTGTAAAATTTATTTCTTTAAAGTTTTCCCTATTCCCTCAGAAAACATATCCCTGTCAATGAGCTAACCATATAAAAATGAAAATGTTGACGATGCAATGCATTTTATATAAAAATAATTAACTTGAATGTAATTTTGAATATAGAGGAATGAGTAATTTTCAGGGTAGCTTATATTTAGGGTCAAATATATGTTTTATTTTATTTTTTCTCTCACTTTTTTTCTGATTAACACTTTTTATTCCTTCTCTATCCCTTTATACTTTTCTATATTACTCACCTCTTTTAGATTATATATTCCATTTTTTATATACTATCTCTTTATGAAAGCTGATAAAATTTTGTTGTTTTTTAATTATCTGCTTAAAGCATTTCCATGTAAATTAAACAATTAAAAAGTTATGGCAAGAAACCAACACACATTTTTACACCTTATTAAAATGGAGTCTTGAGTTAACCTTTTCACGGAATTTTTTTGTTGCAATTTTGGCAATTTGTTTGTTGTAATATTTCCATCCTTTGAAAGGCTATTTTCATTGTTTACACAGATAAATTCTGTGTGTGTGTGTGTGTTCATGTGTGTATGTGTATGCAAATAAAGCAGAGAAGACAAAGATTTAACTAAAGATAATGTGCCATTAATATCTTTCAATGAGTAAAAAAGTCAAAAATATTCCTACTATTTAAAACAAAGTTGATTTATGAATAAAGTTAGTTTTTCCTCACTCTTTTAGAAAAGATATATTTTTTTAAAAGTAAAAACAATTCTCTTTTTTTTTATTTTCGCACCTACCCTGGAGTGTGGGTGTGTAAGTGTGTAAAAGATAAATTGAAATTTTAACATTTTGAACAAATAAACTTAAATTTTAAGATTAAATAATTGTTTTAAAAGCTTAAAATTTAGCTAAAAAAACATTTGATAAGTGTGTATAAGTATTACAGAAAAATAAGTAATGAAAATATTTTATGAACAAGCACAGTAATCAATTATGCAGTAAAAATATAGAAAATATACAAAGTTCTTCCCGAAAATAAAAGTACAAAAAAAAACAACACAGGTAAAATCATTACTGAACGCATGTAAAATAACAGTCTTGAAAAACAGGAGCTGCAAAGTTAGAAAAAAAAATATTTTATTTATATCTATATTTTATTTCAGCAAACTGCGGAACTGATCGACCTAAAACCTGACCCCAACTTCTCAACGCCGACCAGCTCCACACCCAACAGTAAACCAGCCGTCAGCTTCCACACTGTCCTGGACGCGCCGCCAGGCTTTGACGGCCGCCGGCTAGCATCCGCTGAGTACAAACAAAGCCGCCGTAGCGGCAATTGGAAGAATATATTTAGCATCCCCTCTGTTAAACAAAGTGCGCCACAGTTGCTGCGAAGCATGGGAGGATCTCGCAGCAGTCATAGAGATCTGCGGGCAAGCCATAAGGAAATTCGCGGTAGCCATCGGGAGATTAACATTGACGAGGCGGCCATGATGTTGCCGGAAAACAAGCCGCTGAACTACCGGCCACGCCCGAAGTCGGAGCTCAATCTGTCCTACTCTGTACAGGTACGTTCTTGTTCTATTATTTTTTTCCTTTTCAATAATCTTGTTGTTCCATAACTTTAACTATTCCATTTTAATTTTTTTGCTGTTAACTTTCCCCCTCACATTCGCACCCCACAGGGCCTTAAGGGTAAACCAAGACTAATAGATAGAGAAACACGAACATCATATTACTTTTCTTATTTATAATTATACTTATCTAAAACCTAGGGTGTTAATATTTTCATCAAAAAAATGTCCTTCACTACATAAACAGACTCCTTACTGTGTAATATCCGAACACAATACAGAAAATCTTATAAAGCAATATCTCTCTTCAATACGCCAGATGCCTTTTTAATCCCCCCTACCCCCTGTAATACGCCTGTGAGGATTCTTTTAGGATAGGTTAAGTATGGTTCAAGAGAGCTACATGGGATAGGTGTCCTACAGTTAGAGCTATCAACAGGTTCTAGAAAATATGTGTTTATAAAAGGAATAATGATAAGGGGAGGGATGTTGGTTCTACTGGCCGATTGGTGCATTTTCTGGTTGAATCTTCTTTTTTATGAATAAAGGATTGAGTATTGAATTCTACAGTAATATTTCATTCAAAATCCCTATCAATCCATTAAAAAATAGTAAAATCTTTATCCAAGGGTCATAACTTGCAAGATAATTAGATAAGCTGTTCATAGGTCAAAGCATTCCCTCTTATTTTTGTGTCGCGTTAGGTATACAGCCATTTATTTATCGTTTTACCCTAACTTTATATGATGTTTTCCTTTATAAGGTTAGATTAACTATTAGTGGGATACAATAGTGTGCAAATATCAACAAATTTAGATTTGACACTTTCACGATCTTTATTACTGTTGAAAAGCAAAGTAATTTCCAGGGCTCGACAGCCGCGTGCAAGGCTCAATGAAAGCTACTTCATAAATGGAAAATGTCCATATACTGTGATTTAGTTTGATTTGTCTTAGGTCAACCTATTCCTATAGCTGCTCTGTTCACACCCTATAGAATTTTTAAGTTTAAGTTATATTCAAATTCTTATTTTGGATGAAATTGTCCTTGTAAGATTTTAAAAGATACAAATTTCATCTTAGAGTACAATTTCATTTAAGTTATTTTGCACTTGTGACTTGATTGAGTTAATAATTGAATTCATATGTGTTTAACATTTTCAGGGAGGGACATTGGGCTGTTTATTACACTAGTCCCCAAAGTTTTATAATAACGTTTCCTTATAAGTTGGCTTAACAACTTTGGAGACTTTTATTGAATTTTGATTTGTTGGTCATTAATAAAGTTAAGTATCCAAACGTTTCTACCACAAACTGTAATATAAAAATTTTGTGGATCAACAATTTATCGACCGTTAAAATCCCTGACAATTTTAGATATTTAAAAATCACAAAAAAATTTGAAGCACATAAGAGTGGGAATGTAATTCACTCTCTCTGTTTTTAGAAATATTGCTTACTATTTTTCATTATCAAGGTTAAATCTTATCAAAATGATGATGATTTAACAAAAACATTGCAATTCTTATCATAACAAAGTTTCTTACAAAATTTGATAAGTATCTATATTTTTAAATAAAGATGTACCCCGCAGGGCAGCTAATATATGATTTTTGTCTGTCTGTACGTCACCTCTGTCCAAACTAGTAGACTTACATACAAAACTTCTGAAATCTGACTATTTGTTATACTGATTTAGATTTTCTGAATATGCCATAGATTATAAATTTAATATACAATTTGTCAATTTTTATCATTTACATAGAAATACTTAAAATTGTAAATTTGATATAAAAAATTCCACAGCATAATTCAATTCATAATAAATGTGCATATGTAAAAACACAAGGGAAAAAATGTCCATAGATCATATAGAATTAAAAAGACAAATAAGTGTATATCTTCCACCCAACTTAAATGATTCAAAATGCTCTCTTAGTATCTTGATAAAAAGTCATAAGATTTTTTTAAAAAGAGAATCGTGTACATTTTATAAATACAAACACAGTAAGCGAGTCTAAGCTTTATAAAAGCATATTTGTGTGCTTTAAAAACTCTTCCTCAAACGTTACTTGGCTTTCAGTGTAAAATTTAGATGATCCTTTAAAACAATTATTTTTTTGGAAGAACAATAGCCAAATTTGGGAATTTTAAGATGCTACTTATTCTTAAATTACTTTTATACATTGCATTTTTTCAGTAAAATACTTAATTAATTAATTTTCATCATTCCAAAGGGTGTACTATACTGACTAAAAGCCCATAGTGTTCGTTTTATTGGAGTTGTGCTATTTTTAACAGACGTGGTTTTGTGTGACAGTCCTTAACAATTTAGCTTGTATGTCACACCCTTCTTTAGTGTACCATAAATGTTTTATTGGTCAAATCAAAATTCTGCACCTTTTCTTGTAATACGTTTATACATTGGGGTAGATTTGTGTAGGAAGATTAATTACAGAAACCACAACATATTTTATGTTTTTATTTATAATGATGTTATATCATAAAATGTTGCAATTTAATCAAGAATTGGAAGGGATAAGACAATGAACGATAAATTTATGTTTTAAGTTCTCAGAAAGCATCTAAAGCTGAAATGGTTCACTTAAACAATGGAGCTTCTTATATGTTTAGGGAAGCTTTATAATTACGTTCCTTTCCTTAAGTACCCCTAGAGATCTCTAGGGGTGTAATCGCAAGTCTTATTTATTTTGTTTTTTATTTTGTAGGATAACTTTAATGAATAAAACGAAAAAAAACAACTCTTGTTTGATAGTTTTATTACACAAACATTCAAAGACAAATTAATCAGTATATCATATATGGACAAACTAATTGTAGAACAGAACCGATAAAGATTTAGATATGTATTTAACTTTTGTTTTACTTTTTCATTAGTGCAGCTACACTACTATGAGAGTCTGTTTGAACGTTTTTATGTCCGTTCATTTTTCTGTCAATTAAGAGTCACTACATTTGCCTTTCTTACATAGTTTAAAACTTCAAGACTTAAGATTATGTGCTGTATTATTTCTGATTATTTTTATTTTTTTTTCTGTTTTTAGTGTATTACTGTTTAGTTTCAGTTATAAAATTAAGAATTTGAATCTGAAAGTAATTGCTTTTTGTACTGTTTTACCTTCACTTGAGGAGTTTAATCTCCAGTCCCAAAACAATCTATTCATCTTTTCACTGAATTTAATTAAAATAATAATTCTTTCATTTATTTTAATTTATCTAATTTAAATGTATGACTACTTGAAAAAAATGTTTTATTTATATTTAATCATTAGTAGAAAATAATGTTTGAAAAGGAAGTGTGAATTGACAGGGATCAGGGGTATGGCAACTAAAGACAATATTTTCCCCCACCGAGCTGTTATCATATCATCATAAAAATGTAGTCATATAATAAAAATGATAATATCAGCCATACTACTTATATCTAAGGCTACGTAGTTGAAAAAGATTATCAAAAATCGGTAATCTGTAATCATAAAGAAATACAATATTTTAATAAGTGTAGCAAAAAATAACTAGTTTTGTAAATAATCATTTAACTGTTGGTGATTACGTTTTCTTCAGGTTTAGTATCATTTTCGCAAAAATATTTGACCTTTCAAAATAAAATGAGTTTCACCTAGAGGCCTTAAGGGGAGCTGCCGCTGGTTAAAAAATAAATTCTTAAATCCGTTCTGTCCTGTTGTAAGCCAAAGTGACATCTGGTGTCCAAAAAACCGCATTTCTTCACCGCAAGAGTAAAAAAAGATCACTCAATCAGGGATGGATAAGTATACAGAAAAGAAAAAAAAATTCTAACATTTTTCTTTTAATGTGCACTGTGCAGTAACTCTTTGGTACCGACCGTACGTCTGTCAGTAAAGTTTTAGCGTTGAGTTTCCTTTTTTCCGGTAAATTTTAAAAATGTAATTTGCCTACAGTAAAATGTTCTACCTTACCAGTTAAGAAGTCATTTTCAGTGTTTTATTGACACTACCTGCCAAACTATAACCTTAAATTTCCATATATAAAAACAATAAGTAGATAAAAAAGATAAAATTTTCAGCTTATTCAATACTCGATTGTTTTATGCATTGCTTTTCTAAATAATTTGGGATACATGTCTTAGCGTTTACAAATACATAAAAGCGCACACAAACACACACACATTAAACACTTACACTTACGCACTTAATATTAAATCAGATTTTTTCACCGCAAGTGTAAAAAAGATCACACAAAACTCAATCAATTTCTAAAATAATTTATTTAACAAGAAAATGCCTCATTCTAAGAGGCGTAGCTTTAGATATTATAAAATTCAAACAAACATTTGGTAAATTACTTTAAGTATATCATTTGTTCTAGAAGTTAAGCTTAAACTTGTATTTTTATATTTTAAGAATTAAATGATTATTAGGAAAAAAATATCATTTTATATTACCTCTCACGAGATTGTTTAGTCCTTTGACACTGAACATAATTACTATTTGATTGATCTGTCCTAAACTTTTATTCATATTCAATTTTACTGTTTGAATATGAATATTTAATACCTGTATTATAATACTGTTATTATTATTATTTGTTATGTGTGTCATAAAATAAATCTTTTGTATTTTTTTGGCAATATTATTACCTGTAATATAAGAGTATTATAAAGAAGCTTCGCTACTAAAAAAGCAGTAAAAAAGGAAACCAAGAAAATTATACATTTGAGTGCAGTTCAGAATTTTATACTTCAAAAATAAAATTTATATTAGAAGGTAAATATCTTTAATTTGGTTCTTCTCAATTATTAAGATAAATTTATTTACATATATTGTAAACGACCTTTTGCTGAATATCCTGAAGCGCCCGTCAAAGTACCAAGAATCATGCTGAATCCTTTATATTCCTGGTTTATTAGAGCTGCATTTGAATCGTATTTTAATGGGTGCACTATTTTGGTTTGGG
>LS051054.1:30213-43167 GCA_900241095.1 Acartia tonsa | reverse complement strand
GGCATAATTTGTTGAAAATCGCCAAGTATTTTTTTCTTATACAAATTGCCCCAACCCAATAAAGAAATTAAGATATAGATTATTAAATTCTGTCAATGGCAAGTGGGTTATATTAAGCAATACTTTTGTTCCATTTAACAAAAAACACCCTGTATTTATCAAATCAACACCAATTTATCAATTTCTGTATTAATTTTCGTTTAAAGACTTTCAAAATATAACAAACAAACAATGTTTTATAGTTAAAAGAAAAGAATGAAAGATATTATGAAATGATTTTTTTATTGTAGCTTTAAAACGTTTTATGCCTTTATTATCATTATTACTATAAAAAATTGGTGTGTGTGTGTGTAAGCTTGACTGTTCCAGAATGTTGCTCATCACAGCAATAATAATAATTCATAAGATTGCCTCCCAAGCACAATTATAAAATGATGCGCTTCAAATGGTTCAAAGATCACGTAACTAGTGGTGTAGGGGGAGGTTGGTCATATAGCGAAGGGTTGGGGGTGGCGCAAATCTGTAATATCTTACAAGAGGGACTTAGGGAGGGGGAGGGGGGTATACAGCATCCCGGAGTAAGCAATTTTATATTTACTTTATTTTCTCAAATTTTTACAAATTCAACGAAAGGGGGATAAAATAAAAGGAGCAATATTGGTATGATAATAAGAGGGGTGATAAACTGCTAACATGCTCTCTTTTTATACCATTAGTAAGCTTTTTCTCTCAATATTTTAGAGAAAAACAAAATTCCCTCTTTGTTAAGAAATGATCAGAACCCCTATGCACAAACATTTTTTTGCAGGCAGTCAAATTCAAAGCTTATAATAATAAACATTTGAAAAGAGGAACATAACATTTATTACTAGTAAAAGTGTCACAGAAGTGATAAGAGCAGAGAAAAATATTTGAAAGAATATTCTAGAGATGAAGTTGTTACTGTGTTGTGTGTATATGTTGTTGTGTATATCACCTACACTTTCCTCTAGACGTGGAGCTCGTGGCAGTACGGGAGGATCCTGTGGTCTCGCATGCTACAGGTCACAACATTTTTATATTTCATCATAATGTCTGGGAGGCTTTATACATTGCACATGTCTGAAAGCTAGCTGTTATAGGAATCAAGTTTGAAATCTATAGGACAACTCTAATATGTCTTTTTAAACTATAAGAGCTATCCGATAATAACGGTCGGGTGAACATGGCTTAAATGTAGAAAGGCTTAGTATTACAAAAAGGTTGGGAAATGTCAGTGATATAGAAATAGGGTGCAAAGGACAATAATAAAGAAGTCTTATCCCAAAATTATAATAAACAAATTTGGGCCTTTACAAGGGAACAAGCTGGGAGAATTTTATGGTAAAATCTATTGTCCTCTACAAACTATTCCCCTGAACAATTGTAAGATACAAATTTATAGTCATTTGGTTTATTGGTCGTCAATTGTCCTATCTCTCATTCTATAATTCGTTGTGATAAAAGTATTGTTACTTTATATTAATCAATATTCGTTATCCTATCTGATATGTTAAGCTTCCTTTGGTGGATGTTGTCATCTTGTTTAATACAAAATTAGTGCATAACAGAATGATAAGCAGCGTACAATTCTAAAAAAAAACTCAAACTTTAGGCAAATATTTCAATCAGAAAAAAGTAGGCGAGATTAAAACACAAAACCAAAAGTATCAAAAACTGAAAAAATATTCGAAAGAAAGGTCTTTATAGACATAACAACCAAATCTGGTCGCTTAGCTTAAAAAATATACTTTTAATTTAATATTTAATGTTTAAGGAACTTTTTACTTAGAATATTGAAATTAAACTAAAATTCCAAGAGAGAGTGAAATAACAATTCCAATGACAATAATTTGCAAAAAATTTGAAGAAGCCTAAACAGTGAAAATGTTATGAAACCAGCTTATTTTTCTAATATCAAGTACTTTTATACAATAACAGTTTAGAATTATATAAGTTTAAACTTGCAAAAATATCTTGTATAGAAAAATTGGGTTGCATTTGATTCTTGTTCACTGCCTCGTAAATTTAAGCAAAGGCTGTTTTAAATTAAATTTTACTTTTTGTATAAAAAATTTGTTTAGTTATTTTGCGTTTAAAAATACTAAGGTTTATTTTCTAATTCAATAATCATCTCAATGCAAAAATTAGTTTTATACAGTTGGGGGAAGCGGGGGGGGGGGGGTTCATTAATTGCCCCATCTTTCCTGTTAAAAGAACTAAACATGAACAATAACATGTTAATTTTCCCCTTGCTGTAGAATACATAATAATATTTTACTTTCAACAAAATTGATTGATGTAAATGTTAGACCTGTTCAGAATTAATAAACTTACTTTTACATAGACGGACAGATAAACGGATAAAATGCTGTTTGGTTTAAGGAATATTGTAAGGAAATATAAGTACATCTGACATAGCAGATGAGTAAATAATATTTCTCCCTTGGCCACAAAATGAATACATTTATTGCCTAGGTAAATCTTTGCATGACAGACACTATTGTTCTAAACAGATACCAAACAATAATTTTGAATTAGGTTCTTTGTACAATTTTTTTGAAACACGAAATATCCATATTTACTATTAATACTTGTATTTTGACTTTAGTAAAGCTTTTTTGGTATATCTTGTTTCCTATGTTTTCTTTTGGAAATGATAATTATTTTGCTCTTTATACAATAAAGAATATATTTTTAGTTTTTTTATAAAGTTAACTGCAGAAATAAAAATTTTAAAAATATTTTTTTTTAAATAAAAACTTATGAAAAACTAGGCAAAATATAATTGCATATAATATAGTGTTTAGCAAACTTTCCCCTGACCGAGCATAATAAACAAACAAGTTTTACCATAACAAAGATCAATAGTCTTGACAAACAAATAAGGAATATTTAAAACTTTTAGCAAACAATTTAATATTTCTAAAACTTTATAAATGGAGAAGAAGCAAAAACTTGTTTTTTCTAACAGTATTTCTAGATTCCTTTTTTGACCAACAGAATGTTAAAGTTGTTTAATTAAGAGGTGGGGTGGTGATAATATACTTCTATTATTTCCAAATAACCCTTAGTTAAAGAAAGAAAAGTGTACATAAAATGGTGCACCATATAAAGAAAATAAGAAAAAAGTTATTTATAGTGATTTAAAAGACACCTAAATCAATTTTTGGCTGGTAGATCTTGGATATCTTTCATTATCTTTGATCATATAGATTTTTAACTGTCTAAGCTGTTTAATTACAGCGGCTACAAATGCTAAAAAGTCACTTGGTCAGGCTGCTTCAGCTGAGGATACCTAAGGCTTCAGATATCTAAATTTGAAATTTTGTGGGAAGCTGTTTATAGTGCTTATAAAAAAGGGATAAAATTAAAAACTTTTGGCCGAAGCATCACGTATGATAATATAATGTTATGATGTCATTCGGGATTTTTCGGCCAAAAGTTTTAAATTTTATCCCCTTTTTATAGGCACTTTAATGAGTTTCATTTGATTGCTTTGGTTTACTGGGTGGCTGACGCTTCTGTAAGCTGCGGCTGCCGAGCCTTGGTTTATGTGATACACCTTGTATGTTTATATAAACTTAAATGTAATAAAAATTAATTTTTATGAACAAAAGAGACCAGAAATGATTTGTTAACATAAAAGTTACACAAATATAAATTATTAATCCTCACCCCCCCCCAAAAAAAAAAAAAAAAATTTTTTTAATTAATTCATGAAATTTTAGATTTGCCTCATACTTCTAGGCCCTAAGTTTTAAATTGAATGACAATAACCTGCCAAGGCTCCCAGAGACCTTACCTAACCTGGCTAAAAAGCATTAAGTTGAGGTTTAGGTGGTGCACTAAATCTAATGAAGATATTATTTGGTAAAGAGATTTTATTAAAAAATGTTAAGTCATGTTGCATTTTGATTTGCTAATTTGTGGTCTATGCGTCATTCTTCTTTCAATTTAGATAAACAAAATTATCCCTTTGTAATTGTAAATCACTAGGATAAATATTTATTTATAAAATTATTTGTACGAATAAGCAAATGTACATAAGCATAGAATGGCCAATTTTTAAATCAGAAATAAAAATTTTACTTATTTAATTAGGTCATAAGAAATGATTGTTCAAGTCTCTGTGATTTAGGCAAGATGGAATGGGTGTGACCCTCAAGTTAAAGGTGCCATCTGAAACCCTACAAGGATTTTGTCTGTATTTACCCTCTCCAAGGCTGACACCCCCTTTGATTCTGGTTTAAGGGGGGTATTAAAATTTTCAGATGGGCTTTATGTATGCCACTGATTGGTTTAACCCCTCCCCCCCCCCATTACTTGCTCGTCTCTGATGATAATAACTGAAAACTTAAATTTAAAAAAATTCTTTGCAAATTTTGATATATGGTACACTGTACATTTTTATTTCATGGTAAAAAAATTTGGGAACAATCCCCAGAAACGACGATTAAACCTTAACCCCCCCCCCCCACCCTCACCAATTTTAACACTTTCTTATAAATTTCTGGCTTTAACAGATAATAATTCTTTTTAAAAAGAATTGAATTATCTTATCTCAGAGAGGTTGTCGACTTAAATTTAAGGGGAAATTGCAAATCTTATTTTATAATTTTTTCCGGTGACTTGAAATAAACAAAGGAACATGGACAACGACGCTTCATAAAATCTTCTTCATTTTGTGAATAATATTACAAGATAAAGACAATTTAGCCCAATTAGCGCAGATATTCATACAATATTTTAGAAGATGTTAGACTTTCTTAGCATTGTAAGTATAGTATATACGGCTATTAATTTGATTAGATCTACCCGTTCTGAAAAAAAACGTTTAGATAAAAAATATAAAAAATTGTAAATGATGTGCAAAACAAATGATTGTGGATTGTCATGGCTCTGAATTTAGTAACATCCCGCAGTTAAACAACAAGGGTGTTATTTTACATATCTATTTACAGCTTAGCAATATATATTTTGAAATATTGTGTAAAAAAAATATTCTATGCAAGTCAAGCTTTTCTTCAAATCTTGCGTGTTTGTCTGTGTGTCAGTTATGTTCTTAAAAACAACGGAGTAGCTTGCTCACACAAAGTCAAAATGAGCCTGTCGTTCTGTTACAATCAATAAGAACATTAATGTCTATTTATTTACATCTTAAGTGGGATAATTATAACAATTACAACAATCAAAAACTTCTATATTAGGTTTGATAGATTGTTTGATAAGTGGATTTAATTGTGCAATTTAGAATATAAGAAAATTGCTTATGTACATTAATTGAAATCCTAAAAAAGATAAATAAACTTTAATAGCAGCTTTCCTCTATTTGTAGAACTATAGCAACAATCTTTACTCGTGCAATACTTGAGCTTTATAACTGGATATGTTTGTAATAAATATGTAATATCATAAATTAAGTTGCGCATCAGTAAGCTTTGCTAACACACATATCAAACAAAACCAACAATTAGCCAACTTTAATAACTTCATAGTAATAAAATTTTAATATTTTCTTATTAGACCTTTTATATAACTGTGAATATTTTTGAATTCTAATTGTTTCAATATTTGTCTATGTTCTACACAACTTATATTTTTTATAATTTTATTCATGGAATACAATTGTTTCACTAATTAATAGATCATCAGGTCCAATTAAGAAGAATTAAAAAAATATATGTCTTGAATTTTGAACCTCTTAAAGATATGTGTTAAAATTGTTACCACTCGGAGCGTAGGGTTAATATATAGAAATTAAAAAAAAAACTAACATTTTATTATTGAAAGGGGTAATTTAAATTCTTTTTGTACAACATCGTCAATATTAACACATATATTTGATATTTACATGAATTAACGCTTAAAGTTACTGTCTTTACCTAAGTAAAAGGTATGACGACACCCAAAAAAGCGAAGGTCTAAAATTAGGCTATAGGAAAATTATCACTTGAAGAGTGTCAAAACTTAATAAATAGAAAATGAATTTACAACTTAAAGTAAATTTGTCAAAAAACTTAAAAATCAAAATGTTTTACATGGAAGTAAGGCAGCTTATACCGACAATGAAACTAATTCGGAAAAAATCACGAAACCTATACGTGTTTTTCAGCTGTCGTTGGGGGGCAACACGTCGTAAAATTGACTACCTCTCCATTTGCCCCCCAAATATTATTTTATATTTTTTTTGCTGGTTGGTTATATCCTATACCTGGAAGTAAGGACTTTCTGATAACAATTATATAGTTGCTACATTTTCTAAATCTTACCAAACCTTTACAGGAATCATCATGCAAAGTCAGGAGATTAAAATGATTAAATATCAATAGAACAAAACTTACGACAAGAAAATGAGATTTTTTTGTTATTAAAAAATTAATTACGAATACTCATACGTCACAGATGATTGGTGAAGATTAATTTAATGCAAATAACAAAAGACTTTTGGCAATTTTCCAGATCTTGTTAGGTTTTTAACAAAAGTAAGATTCTCACTTAGGGCTCTCTACTCAAACCTAAATTTTCAGTTTATCTATTTTATTTCCAAAATATTTTAATAGATTATAGTTTTGCAGCAATATTTTGTATTACCAGTTTTTGCGTTTTCTCCAATTAATTTTTGTTAATCAATTCTCGTAATTTGTTTGGCCCCAAGTACATCTGAAAAGAATGAGCGGTGTTTGTCGTGTGAGTCCGTCGCATTTAAAAAAAGAGTCCTGTCTCTTTAAAATTTTCTTCTGATTTTCAATTATTAATGTTCTCTGCAGTAATTGGAAATGTATCTGCCAAAGATGTATCAGTAGGATGTATCAGTCTTGCATCAACAACTTAAACTATATGTCGACACAGGATATATTGCAAGATATACAAGGAACTTTTTATTGTTCGTCAATTTTAGTCCTGTACTTATTTGGGTTAATTTGGAAATAGTTTTTTTTTATTTTAATTTTGTTTTAGATGGAGGAAATGTAAAGCAGTTCTTAATACCCTCACTTCATCAGAAGGAGATGCGAGGTAATTTTTTTTCAGTATGTCTTCAAAACCGATTATTATCCGCTGGATTAGAACCGACTCTCAACCTTATTGAATTTATATCATTAAATTATACCCTTCGGCCCCTCGAGGCCAACAAAACTGGTTGTTTTGATCTTTATATTTTTGTCATTTTAAATTTTAAATTTTCAGTTGTCTATAGTATAGTGCGATAATAGTTATTTCTCGCATCGTATTATAAACGGCTTTCCGCGGATATAGAATATAGGATATAGCCGACGCCTTCGGCACCCCGGGGCTAAAAAAAACTTGTTTTAATCTTATAATTGTACATTCTATATCCGCGGAAAGCCGTTTATAATACGATGAAAGAAATAACCATTCCAGTATGGCTTCGTAACCGAATAAAATCCACTATATTAGAACCGGTTCTGATACATATACTGAAAAGTCATTTAGCGTATCGTATTACAGACAATCTTCTTCGAATAATACAATGACAAGAACAACCATAAAAAGCGTAGCTATGAATAGAATATAAATGTAGGAGTCAATACAAAAATGTAAGTATTAGTAAATTTGTAGCAAAACTACTCATATACAATTTACATTTTTAGGGCTTGATTACAGGGATGCTTCGCTTATAGCATTGTACTTGGTTTTCCTAAGAATTAGTGTTCCAAAAATCGGATGAATAGGATAATTATATCACATAATTTTTTTGGTTAAAATCAACATGTTTAAAATGAAAATACATTCAGGAAACGCTACGCTTTCTAAATCGTACATAACATAACTGAATAAAACAATAAGAGCTATTCGTCGCGGGCCTTTCCTAGTAATAAAAAAGCTTTGCTTTAAAAATCCTAATTTTTATATTAGTTTTGGAACGCAGTATTTGTATGGAAGAATATACATATATAATTAAAAAAAACGAAAATTACATAAATTTTTTCTCTGAACTTATATGAAACAAAAGTCTATTAACATGCATATATTGAAATATTTTTTTGTAATGAACGTTAAAATATTGTTTATTAGTTTTTAATTATTCATTTTTAAATGTAACACCTAATCAGAGAACTAATTATGATTACATGAGGGTATGCCGATATATCCGTAGAATATCAATGTTGGATAGAACCGCCAAAATTAGCTTAGCAAGATTAGAATATTATTGATTTCAAGTGACGTCAAATGCCCATAAATTAAAAAAAAAAGAATATTAGATTTTACCCTCCTCCCTCTCTCCCCTAACAAAACATTAAAACGATAAAATATCAAAGCCCTTAGATTTCTTACTTTTTTGACATTTTTTTCCATGTAATTATCCTTTTTATATGATTTTTGGATTTCTGATTCTGAAGTGCAATGTTATAAGCAAAGCATCTTTATAATAAAGTCCTAAAAATATAAGTATGTCCTTAACAATATCCTGAATTTAATCACTTTTGCAACAAATAACCTTAGTTTTATTTAAACTTACATATATTCTGTTTATTCAGTTCTGACACTGTAAAATATTATATTTCTTTTTTGATATCTTTTAATATTTCTATGCTTCGCTACTTATGGATGTTGTTATCCTTCTATAAGTACACTTAAATACCTAGAATTGAATCAAATATTAGATTTGTTTTCGTGACAGTGAAATCTAAACAAGATTGAAAAATATGTCCAGACACCACTACAGCCTACACCACAGCTTAAACTCTTCAAAATTATAAGCTTAACTATTTGATTTTCATTGAAAACAATGAAATTCAAAAATAAAAAGGATTTACGGTTGATAAGATACTGGTGAAGAATTTTCTTACGTAAAGAATAATATTTAAACATAAATCAGATAATATTTTACGAGACTAGAATTTTTTTCTTTAATATCAGAATTATAGAATAATCCTATCCTATTTTGTTCTGAAAAGGGAAAATTAAGGGGTTTTAAAAGTTTGTAACCCATGTAGGCTTCCCTAAAATGGAGAAATTGATAAGTTAGTTTGTTAAAAAGATCGTAACAGACAAACAATGAAACTTTAGGATCTCGCTAACCGCTGAACCGATCGGGTTCTCCTTTACAGGGTAGCTTCTCATAGGTCCCGGGAAAGTTTATAACTATTTTCTTGGGGGTGGGACACCCCAAAACCCCCCAAAAATAAAAAAATACCCCACAAAAATTTTTTTTTTCTTTTAAAACTTAAACTAAAATAGTGGGGTCGTCTACCCCCCCCCCATAAATTTTTTTTTTAAATTTTTCTTTTAAATCTAAAATACGAAAAATTGGTTTGATTAAACCTCTTGGGGCAAAGCCCATAGAGGCTAGGGGCGAAGCCGCTAGTACATGTTAAAACAATGGCTAAGCTAGATACGTTTTCTACTGAACGTCTTTTAAATAGCAGGAAAAATACATTCTTTCGTAATTCCAACTTGAAAGGAGGCATTTATTTTGTTTTTCTCCAGATTAGACCTATTTATTAAGAATAATACTTCAGTTGGAAGAATCAAAAAATTTTCTTTCCATAAATGAAATTAAATTTGAATAATTTTTCCATTTTAATTACAGTGATAAAATAAATAGTTTTAACTGCTAAAAATTATACACAAAATGCAAACGAATGGCTTCAAGGAAGTCGCCAATTTCAATTCAGCCACGGCCAAGTCTTACTTGATAACATGACTAGCAGCTTCGCCCATAGCCTCTAGGGGCTTTGCCCCAAGAGGTAATTTTAAAAAATAAGTACCTCTGGTGCTGCAACCACTACATTTTAAATTAACTACCTAAAAAAGAATAGGTGCTGCTACAGCATAACTAAAAAAATTGAAGGAGAGTTTTTTGTTTTTGGGGAATGGGGGTGTCCCACCCCCAAGACAATAGCTTAAAACCACCACAAGACCAGTAGGTATATTCCCTGAAGAGTAGAATCCAAGTTTCCAAGACCTTAAGGACTAGACAGACGGACGGACAGATCTCTCTTATTTTTCTACCATGCAGTTATATTGTATAATCCTTCTTATAAAGTATCAGGATCTGTGTCTGACTGTAGAGAAGGGTCCCTCTAACCGATGAACCGCTAATGGTTTTCCTTTACAATGTAGCTCCTTGTAGCTTCTTAAAAGGTTTATAACTAAAACCAAGAGAAGTCACCCTTTGAAAAGTAGAAGTGCTGTTAGAAGTCGCCACTGTATGACTTACTGAACTTCCCGAGAATGCCTAAATTTTCGCGTTTGACGTCATAAAAATAAGTCTAAAAAAGAAGGATGAGAGGAGAAGTGGGAAAGGAAACCTCCAAAAAAGAGATGGATTTTTATGTCGTCACGGGTGACATTTCATTCTCAACTTCTCTTACAATGACGAAACTTTTATTTTTTAAAACTACAATTTAAAGTGGGAGGGGGGTCTGGTTTCGACCACCTCAATAGCCTCGAAAGGTCTCTCGGAACGCATCTGTTGGTTGTCTGTAAACTATTATTTGGAATTAAAAGCAATAAATTATATGATTTATAAATATAAATATGAAGATATATTCATCTGCCCAACTCTAGTACAAGATTAATGAAAGGTATCAGACTGAATACGTAGAACATACATTTAATCTATTTTACATAAGGAATGTATGTTTGTGTGCACTGATATTCCAGAAAAAGTCACTTTTTATTGTTTAGTGACGTAAGACCGTAATGATTTATTTTATTGTCAAAGATATTATATACACACATACGTCCTATTGTTTCTGTAGATAGACATCCAATTACTACACAGACTGACTAGAATTTTCATTTAAAATCGGCCAAAGATATGCCAAAGCTAAATTTTCCGACGTTTTACTCATACTTGAAATATCAGGTTGGTTTGAATTATTTATAATCATGCCATGACCCTTCTATAGACACCTAACACTTATTCTAGGCTATACCAAGCCCATCTGAAGTCATACATTAGGAAGGTAAGTTTTTTGAAAAAACTTTGTCTACTTTACATGTTCCTAAATTTTTTGTTGCTGGAAAAGGTGAAAACTAAATTATTTTGTCAAAAAGCACAATTAGGCCAATTATATTCATCCAATGTTAATAACGCTGTTTGAAATCATAATCATACATTAGAAGATAGAGAGAATGACAGAGAAAGAAGAAGAAAAAAAATAAAGAAATGGGATTAATTTACCAATCAAATATAACAGTTGTTTTTTTCCTAATTTTCTTTATTGGTTAATATTTAACTCATGCTAAAAATATTTTGGTGTGGAGACAAAAAATTAATTTTGTCATAATCATCTAAATTTTTGACTTGCGAATAGCAGATGTTAAGTTTTCTCATGTGACCAACTGGTAAACTTGTGAAAACTATTAGCCTGCCTAAATTCTCTGCTTTTATCATAAAATTTTTATGTGAAGGGGAAAATAGGATTTTAAAAAAGGGACGGGGAAAGGAAAGGATGGGAAATGTAAGGGTAGGCGCATAGTGGTGAGGAAAAGTTATCTGCACAATAAATGTATTGACTAACTATGTATAATCCAGTCATTTACCGGGATCCTATGTTGGAGACTTTTTTGTCTGCTATCGAATTGATTTCTGTTTTTTTAGAGAATTTCTGTGTTAATATTTACATCGCTGCCTCAATAGAAAGTCGATACGGGTTGGGAACATACAGTTATTTATCCCCTCCCCATCTACTGTTTTGCTGCAATATCTGAACTGCTCTTCTAATAAAAAAGGGCCTGGCTATCATTACAGACAGACAGACATAACTACTTACAGAGTAACTTCGCTACTAAAATATCATTTTACTAGCGGCTTTGCCCCAAGAGGTGATCAAAAAGTAATTAAGGAAAAATTCGTAAAAGGACCAAGGAAATCTTCTGCAAAAAAAGGACCAAGAAAATATTCTGCAAAAAAAAGGACCAAGGAAATCTTCTGCAAAAAAAGGATCAACAAATCTTCTGAAAAAAAATGGGGGGGGGGGATTTTTTTGTTTTTGAGGGAGGGTTGGGGGTGTCTCACCCTCCAAGAAAATAGCCTAAAACCACCACAGGACCAGTAGGTATATACCCTGAAGAGTAGAATCCAATCGGTTCAGTGGTTACCGAGATCTTAAGCTTCAGACGGACGGACGGACGGACAGACATCATTCTACTTTGTATTATAGAAAGCACTAAAATGTTTTTTATATTTTTGTAATCCTTTCCTATTCCATAAAGTAATAAGTTGTCTGTAGCTAAAGATCTCGTTAAGTGCTGAACCGATATAAAAACTATTTTGGGGGAGGGTATCTCCACCATTATTTGACCCTTGAGGCTTTTAGGGGACGAAGTCGCTATTTTTTTATATAATAAAAACCATAAAACTTACCAATTGAATCTAAAACTGCATTTACACTTTTCTGCCAGTTATAATTATCATCCAGTACAAATTCACAATTTGGAAGCTGTCCTAGATCTTTCCTTACTAGTTCAAGGAATTGACAGTGCTAAAAAAATCAAAATAAAATCAATACTTTATTTATTAATTTTAATACCTACGTTAACATATCATAATGTGTTTTAACGACGAGCTACTTTAAGCTGGAGAAGACAAGATATTTTATTCTCATTGTGATAATATAAATGTAGTTAGCTTTAATATTTTCTCTAGACATTCTATCAAGAGTCATGTTTCTTTCTAGACAAATAATGGTCCGGGTATAGTGCCTCTGGGGAATCTGTCACATTTTAACTATCCTGAACTGGAGGCGGGCCTAGGCGCGCAGCTGCTACCTTGCCGCGCCCGCCCTCGACACATGGATGTTCATTCTGACCAACAGATACATCTAGACCAGGTGAGAATTTGTCTTACGTTCGCCAGTTAAATGTATTATATTAAAGTTTGTGGATCTACTGCAGTTCACGGTAAAATATTGCTGGTAACGAATATTGCCAAAAATCTATGAATTTTAAAGGCTGCTAGCT
>LS051054.1:16210-26371 GCA_900241095.1 Acartia tonsa | reverse complement strand
TTATTTATAGTTTAGAATTTCGTGGATTTTACAAAAAGTGGTTGGTAGATTTTTTTCAAATTTTTAATATTTTTTTTTACAATATTTAGGTTAGGTTAGGTTATGGGCAAGGGGGCCGAGCGCCCGCGGCTAGGCAGGCCAGGGGGCCGAGCGCTGCATTCCTACTTAGTTATATTTTTGTTATTGTCGCGGTTTTGTTATGGGGCGGTTTTGTTACTGTCGCGGTTTTGTTTGTCGCGGTTTTGTATCCACTCCATTTTCTTGGATTTGCATATCTTTTTGGTTCACCCCCAAATGCTGTTTTTAAGATCTTGTGCTTCATTGGTGCTGATTAATAAAAAATTGACAGTGGGAACTTGTAACCAAAAGATGCATCTACATTTCATATTTACAGTAAAATCATCCTAAATGAATAAAAAAGCTGCTATTCTGAAAATTTAGATTTGCCTATTTTTTGGTTCGCCGTTTATGCTTTTTTTAAGATTAGGTCATAAAATGAGGTTTACAGGATTCAATTCCAAATTAAAAACATGAATTTGAAACATTAGAACTCTTAAAAGTTTTATTACCCTATCCTTTCTCTCTGATAAGGTCTCCGTTTTTTGACAGTGGATTTTTGCTGAATCTAGGTGTTTTTTTTTGAAGGAGTAGAATCAGTCTGGAAATAATAATAAAGTACCCAAAGTTTTATAAACAACTCTCATTCGTTGGCTTGAAAAACTTTGGGTACTTTTGTTAAATTTTAATTGGTTGTTTGAAACTAGTAGTGTCGTAACTTTTCAACTACTAGGTAATTTTAATCTACAAAAGTGGTAAGTTTATTTACCATCTTTGGGGATTTATTTCAATTTTTCGTCCAATGTCTTATCCCTTGAGATCCCTGCAGTTTTTTATCTATATTGCAAAGTAGAACGATGTCTGTTTTTTTGTTTGTCTGTCTGTTTGTTTGTCTATCTGTTTGTTTGTAGCGAAGGATCTCGCTAACCGCTGAACCGATCGTGTTCTCCTTTACAGGGTAGCTTCTCATAGGTCCTGGGAAGGTTTATAACTATTTTCCTGGGGGGTGGGACACAAAAAAAAGTACGTCATATTGTAAGGGTGACGCAAATTTTAGAACTCAGTTTTCTCTATTTAATTTACTATTTTTCTCTATATGATAAAAGCGATGCTTGCAAGATTATTTAATTCGCTATAATATAAATAAAAAATTTTTTCAAATCGCGAAATCCGGGATCTGAAATTTGCGTCACCCTTCCAACCTGACGCATGACGGCGTATGACCGGGAGAAATGGCATTATTTTGTCAAGTATCAAATAGTTTTACTTTTTAAAATTAAAATAATCAACCCCATTTCCAACAGGTGGCTCTAGAAGTCTCACGAAGCGCAGTTACTAGTTAATATACAAGTGTTAGTATAAAATAGAAACATAGTTTTGTATTTTATAGAAATAGTTCATTAAAAGAACTCTGACGTACAATGAAAAAAAATTAAGCTTTTGTCTTTGGTTGAAAATAAAGTTTGAAATCCTATTATCAAGATTTTGAATGAAATTAAATTCTTTGTACAAGTTTCTTCAACATAACTTTCAACTAAATATGAATTTTAACATGAATTTTCAATCTTTTACGCTGAAGTCAAAATTGTTTGAAATGTAAAAAGAACTTGGGTTTTATAAGCGATTTATACAATTCGGAATGTCCGTGTGTCTGTCTTTCAGAAAAATTTCGGGAAAATACAAATTTTTGGTGAAGATTCCCCTTATTACATACTTTGTTTGTCGATCATTCTACAAATTATTTTATATAAGGGTTTCATCCCAATATAACCACTGAACATCTGATATATAATTCACTGTCCGTTTGTCATTTTCTATGTTTCGCTACTTTTGAATGTTTTCATCCTTGTTTAGATGTTTTTATTGTTACACAATGTTCTACTAACTGACAAAAGTTTACATTTATGGACAACGCTTATTTAATATTCTTGTTTAATTCCATAGTTACATATTCTTACATAAAGGTAACAGGATAGTGTCTTTTTAAGTCATAACTAGTGCCAAAATTAAAAACCTAAAAATATACATGTTTCTAATTTTCAAGAATATTTATTTACCATGTTAATTATGAAATTAGATATATTTGTAAATTTGTTGAAGGATATAAATAGATAAGACTGCAATGATGAAAACATATTGATTAACAAGGATGACAACATCCATAAAAGCAAAGCTCTGAAATGGAAGGACAAACAAACATTAACACTTGTAGATTGTCAGAACTGAATTAGCAGAATATTAATGCATCAGTACAAACAATATTGTAAGTAAATTTGTTGCAAAACTGCATAAATAGATGATACTGTTTAAGGACATACTTACATTTTTGGGACTTGTTAATAGAGATGCTTTGCTTATAACATTGTATCTTGTTGTAATAGGAATCAGTTTTCAAAAAATCAGAAGAATCAGATTATTTTAACATACAAAAATTTGTTGTCAAAAAAGTTTAAAATCGACATGTTTAAAATGGATATACGGACATTCTGGTATCGATTATAGAGTTGATTTGCTTTCTAAATTGTACCTTACTACTTCAGGAATCATCATGCAAAGTTTTGAATCTATAGGACAATTCTAACCTGTTTAAATTAACGAAAAAAGCTAACTGTGACGGACGGACCGACCCTAATTATAGTAAAGCTTCGCTTTTAAAAAGTTTGAACACTTTTAATTTGAACCCTAGTATCCAAATTGTTTATATCAACCAAAGAAATAACATGTTAAACTCTGGTAACTGGTGTAATTTGTCAGCTAGTACCAACAACAAAATTAATTCAAAAAAATCACAAAACCTATTTATGATTTTCTGCTGTTGTTGGGGGGCACTTTGTAGAATTGATGACTTTTTTATCTGCCCCCCAAATATTATTTTAGATTTATTTTGCTTGTTGGCAATACCTTATTCCTAGTAATTTGGAGTCAAATGTCCCACTCATTCCTGGAAAATCCAAACTTTAAACTTCAAATTGTAAACTAGACTCAGAAATCATTTCTGCGCCTCTTCTCTAAAAGGAAACTCTATGATTTCTATTTAGTTTTAATTTTAGATAAGTAAATTACAATATCTATGTTGATATAATTAGTCTTGACCAAAGAATCATATGTAGCAATTGAACAGGTTTGAAGATCTTCACTGATAATGTGGTATTTAACCTCATTGATTTGGTACGAAGAATCCACAGTGATGTCTTAATATTATTTCATCTTTAACAATTTTGCTTTTGCTTATGCTTTTCAGACCAGCTTTTCTTTAGTCTATTATCTTTAAGATTAATAAAACAAATTTACAATTTTTAGAGGTTTCTCTATCCTTAACATAAAATGCTTTAGATATTCGGTATAATTAAATCACAATTGGTACTAAAATTGTTATATAGTTATAATAATGTTCTTTTAACAGAGTAACAGAATTATAAAGAGAAAACTAACATGTTCCTTTTCAAATATTTCCTTATGCTTTCTCTGGCACTCAATATTTTTCACCAAACTAATCAAACTTTGTCAAATCTCCAATGTAAACTTTGCCTAAGAAAAAGGTCAAATATTTTATAGTTTGGAGAATTTGAAATTTTGAAAGTTTTGGTTGCCCTTGTCAATTCTACACTTGATGGTTTCCCTGCAATGCAACATGTTATTTTATGATGATTTGGTTTTGGATACACCATATATTATACAAAGATGTTTATTTGTAATCCAGCTCAGCTTGCCTTAAAATTGAAACACTGCAAGAAAATTATTTCCCTATTATTTGTGAGGAACTTTAATAACAGTGTCACAAGGTTCAAGGCAAAAATGTTATTAATATCTCACAGCTATTGTTGTATCACAGTTATGGAATCTTGACCATAAAGATTTTTTTAACCAATCTTGACAAGAGAGGTATTTTTGGAAACAGGAATATATATAGAAAATGCATATGTAAATTAGAAAATCCGCAGAAATCATATTTGCAAGTTATTTGCAAAAATTTGCAATAATAACTTGCAAAATTAATTTCATGCTTTAAATGACAGATTTAGAAAAAAATCTTTTAATGAAAGTTGTTTATCTATACCTAAATTTAGAACATACTTAAGGCAAAAAAAATTTTCTTCAGTGTTACTTTTTTCACCTTATATATGAAAAAAGCAGTTTCTCACATTTCATGATAAAAAAAGGTATTGGAACAAAAAATATGTTTTTTCTTTATGTAAACACAATAAATTTGCATTCTATTCAATTATAACCCTCTACTAAAACTAGATTTTTTTTATTTTGAAAGGAGTGCAGGGAGTAAACTTTTTTCCTAAAACTAATGTTTTCTGTATAATTTTAAGCGGATTTTATATGACAGCATGGCGATCGAAGCCCTATGAAAAATTTAACCTCTAACTATTATCCCACTGGTCACATTTAGCATTGTGAGAGGCAAAAATAGGAAAGAAAACTTCAAAGGTCACAACAAAAGGAGCACACAAAAATAGTGGGATAACTTTATAGTTAATAGGTCAGAATTTTTAGCATGATAATGTCAACATAAATTTTTTTAATAAAAAATCTGCTTGTCGACAGTTCTTTTTAAAAAATTAACAAACCTTTGTCTGAAATCTTGCGATTTTTTTTTACAAATAAAAGCACAATATTTAGGAAATGCCGCGATTTCTCGATGGTGAAATACAAATTTTGCCCCCCAACGACAGCTGAAAAAGGCAATTTAATAAATGTTGCGTTATTTTGCCCCCCAAATCAATTTTCGAATTAATTTGCTTATTGGTTATACCTTATTCCTGGGGTCAGCATGAAATGTAACATGCAATACATTCAGCTGTGTGCGAAGCTTACCAATCTAACGATTAGCCAAAGGATTCTCACAACAAATCTCCGTGTGCACCTGAATCCTAACTTCAGAGAATCAGGGCTACTACAACAACAACAGAAGCGGCAAGATTGTCGCCGTCTCTGAGAAGATATCTGTAGCAGAGGTAAATTCTAAAGAAAAAACCAAGGAAGACAAACCCAAAATAAAAATGCTGATATCCTAGCATGCGAGTTATTGTAAATCCCCCACTCCCTTCCCTCCTTTACCTGAATCAGATTCTGATGAATTCTTATTTTTATAATTCTGTCCTTTATTTGTGTATCCTGCTCTTGGTGATCTACGGGGACTAGCTGCAATGCTTGGAACACTGGCACTGGAAGGATGCATGGTACTGGGCACTCCTGTGGCAATAGAGGGTTCTATGGTACTGGGGGATCCTACAGGACAGAAGGGCTCCATGGTACTGGGGAGACCTGTGGTATTGGGGGATCCTGTTACAAATTTTGAAATATTTGAATCTGGAGAACAAACACTCTCCTCCACTGTACTTGACTTAGCTAAACAATTTTGTACATTTTCATTAAAGCAGTTGTTATCGGACTTAGTTTCCTGTAACACTCTCTGTTGCCTTGTTCTTCTTGATCCAGAACTATCACTGCTGGATCCAGAATCAAGAAGACTACTGATATTTGATGGTGGCCTGCTTTCACCTACATTTGGAGTTACTTTTGTTCTTTTTCGTTTTTTCGGCGGGGTTGCTTGATCTGATCTCAAATCTGTAGGAAGTGCTTTCTCTAATTCTACTGCAGGTGAATTATCTGTTTTCTTATCAACTGAAGTATTTGAAGAAAATAATGATCTCGAGCAAGAAGCGCCAAGCATTTCAGCCAAATGTAATTGAACTTCTGGAATTAAAATATTTTACTTTTACAAATGTTAACGAATAGAAGAATTAGGTTGAATTTATGTTCAGTTCAGACACATAGTAAAGATTTCAATGTTACTTTGTCGATTGCCTAAATACACCCAAATATTGACGAGAACAAATTAAGTGTATTTTTTAGAGTTGTAGAAATGGCAGTACTCTACTAATTTCGTCTGTAATTTAAAACATAAATCATAAAGAAATCAAATAGTTAAAAAAATCATTAAGGAGATTTGCTACTTTTCGAAACCAAACTTAAAATAGATAATCATGGCAAAAATTGTGTTACAGCCTGGAATTAGAAATTTGCATGGTAGTTGCTTATATATGGAACAATATGAAACCGTCTTTTTACAGTTTTTAAAAAAATTATTTTTTTTCCGTGATAAAGGGGGGGGGGTAAGTTCTGACACTTTTGCGTAAACAGTGATTATAGGCCGTGTCTTTGGAGTGGGAGGATAGATTATTTAACACAAAAGTTTATTTTTGGGATGTAGTTTTCCTATTTTTAATGATAAAGAAAGTTTTTTTTTTTTGAAGAGTTAAAGTTCAACTTATAAGACAAAATATCCAATAACATTCAAAAAGATGCATATTTTGTTTTATAATTTAACTTCTAACTCTTCGAATTTTTTCTTCTTCATTTTTACATGTCCAGAGACAACCTGGAGGCCTGCAGCACCTGAACCTGGAGGTCAAATCCAATTTTTATTTTAAATAGGAAAACTACATCCCAATAGGACACTTTTTTGTGAAATAATCTATCCTCTCATTCCAAAGACAAAGATAATAATCACTGTTTCCGCAGAAGTGTCAGAACTTACCCCCCCCCCCCTTAGTCACAATTATGTCACTACAAAATTACTGTTTCTATACAATATAAACGTACCCACCATGCCAATCCCAACTGCTGAAAATAGTTTATTTGTAATGTTACATACCTAGTTAAAACTGGACTTTATAAAATAACACAACTATCCTTTTTAAATCTTACAAACATATGTTGCCGCATATAACTCCCTACGCAAGATACCTAATCAATCATAAAATATGACGAAGGGAAAAAAATTCGAAAACTTACTCTGTATAGCTCCGTTCTTGGGACTTCTAATGATACACTTTTTCACTATGACTTTCATTTCTTGTGGCACAACATTAAACTTGATGTCTTTTATATCATTCTCGTCTTCGTGGTCTTCTAGAATATGAGCTTTCACAAAGAACTCGTCTTTATCAACATAATCACATCTTCGACAACGATAGCGTCTAAACTTGGCTTTCTCGCTGGAGGTTATATAATCTAACGGTTTTGTTATCTGTAAAGGATCGTCATTTGTATCAGAGAAAGACGATTCTTTCTTAGTTATACTTTCTGTTGATATTATAACGTGATTTTCACTGTAGCCATTATTATCATCAAGAATAAGTGAATTTACATTTGTTCCGTTAAAGTTATTGTCATCACAATCAGGTGTACTGTCTGTGTCATGCAAAAATTGTTTAATCTTATCAACTGTTTCAGCTTCTTGAAAATCTGCTTTGGCAGGGTTTTTGTGTTCATCATTTACAGCAGATTTAAGTTCTTTCTTTACACTTTTTCGTCTCTTTTTTCTTTTACTTTGTTCGTAAGTTTTGCTTGAATCAGTACTGCTACTTGAACTAGCTTTCCTTCTCCTTCGAGATTTAATTATCTTGTGCGAGACATTCCTTCGTCGTCCAGTTAAATTAGAAAAGGTGCTATCAATTGATTCATACTTGTTTTGTAAAATTTTTGCCAACTCTTCTTTAGCTGATTTGTAAATGCTTTGATCTAGCTCGACCGGTTTTCTGGATCTTGCAGGCCTTGCACGACCTGGAACGGGAGCTTCGTTAGTTTCATAATCGTCATATTGTTTTGGCTTCTTAATGATCCGAGTTGTTTGTTTTCCATAACTTTTTTCCGTACCACAAGAATCAGACTCGCTGCTTCGACCCTTAGTTTTCCGTTTACCTTTACATGAAGACTGTTTGTTAAGCTCTGGACTAGAGTCCCCGCTAGCCCTAGCATCTACACTGTCAGGTACAAGTCCAACATCTGATAGGACGTAGTTTTTACCACGCTTGCGGCGATGTTTGTGGGTGGGACAATAGGAGTCAAAGTTAGCATAGTATTCACTGACCGCACCAGCCTTGATGCCGCATGGTAAATGATAGGATTTTAGGCAAAGTTTTTGGCAGCATCCAACTGTGGCAAAAGGTCTGTTGCAAAATGTACATGTTAGCTCAGAGCCACGTCTCCATTCTTGAATGATGTGTTTTGGTAAGAATCCCAGAATTCCCTCATGATCTTCACCTCCCTAAATAACAAAAAGATTAACAACATTCAAAATATACATTTATTGTTACCTAAGGGAATTAAAAATATCATTTTATAAAATGTGTGTATGAATAATGTATACTTACTTAATTAAATAATTAAAATATCCCACTGTTTGAACATTAATAGCAAAATTTACTAGGTAATGCCAAAAATATGACTCAGGAAATGTCGATCTAGGTAAAATTAGCAAATATTCCAAGTTGCATAAGAAAATAAAACAAGGAATGGGATGCATTTCTTACCAAGTTTATCATTAAACAGATAGAAATAAATTGCATATGCGGTCCTTCCCTTAATTTCTAAGTTTTCAAATTCATATAAGTAAATTTGATTTTACCTGAACTAGTCCACTGGAAAACATGAGACAATGAAGATGTGCCTGACAAACTCCATATTTGTATAAAGGTCCCAGCTCAAGTTCTTCTGTAAGATTCCAACCAAGTCCACAAAGCTTACATACACTTTTACCACTTGTTACTTCAATCAAATCTTCATTTTCTTTTTTTATATATCTCTCCTTTTTCACGTTTATATCTTCATTTCTGTTTGTCCTATTTCTTTTATTTTCTCTTTTAAACTTATCTTTGACTAAATTCTTAGAAGAGCCTAATTCTTTTTTAATTGACTTTATTTTTGGCGTGTTTGTTTTAATTTTGGAAATATGACTGGCTTCTGGTTTGGATGAATCTTCAGAATCTGCTTGATCTCCTATTTCCTCATAATCATGAAAAGAAGTAGAACTCATTTCTGGACTAGAACTCCTCCTGGCTTTTTTAACCTCAAGTACCTTTCTTTCTGCTTTTCTTTTTGTCGCCTTTATTCCATTCTCTTGTGCGTTTTGAATAGAATTTGTTTTCTCAAGTATCTCTTTTCGAGTTGGTTTAACGACAGCTGTAATTTTTATGTCATTTTCATCATTATCTTTGTGCTTGAATATTTCGTTCATAGATTTACTTCTTGTTTTGGAATAATGTAAACTTTGACTATTGGTTTCATTCTTAAAACAATTCCTACACGACCATTCTTCTTCATCTAATCTTGGAGAAGAACCAACACAACAAGAGTGATACCAACTAAAAAAAATAATAACTCAAATATATAAATAATCTAATGTGTTAATAACTTGAAATAATTATCAAAAAAACAAATGGTATGTCAGGAACGTAATTTAGCGGTCCAATAAAGGTATAACTCATTCTAAAACATTGCATGCTTTACACCAATTGTATCTCATCCCTAATTAGAATGCACTATGCAAGGGTATACTAGGAAGAACAAAAATACTTTACAAGGAGTTATTAGTTGTTCTAAAAATATACCTGTCACAATTCTCACAAGCAATCATAGGTGAACCAAAATCAGCCTTATTGCATTTAGAGCAAATTAATTCTTTATCACCAGGGGCATCATCATAATTTTCATCTGCACTAACTTGAATTTTAGCCTGGTCATCTTAAATAAAAATAGAATATTATACTTATCAAAATAAATATTTTTTTCTACCCTTTCCTCTCTGTGTAATAATCTAATTTATCATCAGAGATTTAACTGAAATTACACATTGGAAAAAAAAATAATTATTGAATTATTCTAACTTCCAATACCTAGGCATTTTCCAAAATTAAAAGTAATAGGGTGTCCATGCATATGTAGCAAAGAATCTCGCAGACCGCTGAACCGATATGATTTTACTTTACAGTGAAGCTTCTCATAGATCAGGGGAAGGTTTATCATTACTTTGTGAGAGAGTACCGCAAGAGAAATCGCCCCAACAAAAATATATGATCCCTAAACAGTTGTTTGGCTGGGAAACCGCTAAAGGACCAGTCAGGCGGATGATTCTGAATTCCCGCAGACCAGCAAAAATTTGCACCTGGAATGTTCGGACAATGTTTCAGTCAGGCCAGACAGAAAACATTTGCCGAGAAATGCTTAAAGCCAGGGTTGATATCCTGGCTATCACCGAATCAAGGTGGACAAATAATGGAGAGTTTAAACATCATTCTGGCTTGAAAATAC
>LS051054.1:0-12144 GCA_900241095.1 Acartia tonsa | reverse complement strand
AGATGGATAGACAGATGGATAGACAGATGGATAGACAGATGGATAGACAGATGGATAGACAGATGGATAGACAGATGAAAAGACAGATGGATAGACAGATGGATAGACAAACGAATAGACAGATGGATAAACAAACGATAGACAGATAGATGAAAAGACAGATAAAAAGACAGATGTATAAACAGATAAAAAAGATGAAAAATTTGAGTACATGAAAAAATGAAGCCAGATAATGCCAAAAGAGAACTTACTATAGCACTAAATAATGCCAGTATTAAGTCGGGGACTAACGTCATATTTAATTACATCTGTTACCAAACAGATACATGATAACTAAGCTAGAAACTAAACTGTTATACTGTAGATATTAATGTTTAAAGAAACAGCCATTTTGGTTTCATGTTGTTTTGCATAGCAATAGTTCAGAACTCAGTTTTTAAGCAGAAATTTATTTTTTATTTAGAGGTCATTTAATATCATCTAAGAAAAACTATTTTGCCCATAATATTTCTAGTAAAAGGAATCATTATTGAAACAAAATGCCTTTAGATAAAACATGAAGATTCCATTGACAAATGAGTCTCTAACCTTCAATTCAAAAAGAAAAGATAAAAATAAAATAATTTTAAAAACTGATATTTATGAAGTTGCATTACTGTTTAGAAATTGCACCTGTGGGCCTCACAAAATAACCAAAAGAAAATATTTTTAATAAATCTTTGAAAATTAAATGTCCACCCTTTCTTAATTAACTTCTTATTTTTGTTTAATATTAAAAAAGGAAACAGGGGGGGGGGAGAAAAGCTTTCCGCCCCTCTAACTTTTTAAAACGGTGTTTTTAAATGCTTATTAATTTGATCTAAGATTATAAAGGCTTTCAAATTTGACAGCTAATCACTGAATACCACTTGTTTTGTTAGCTAAAGCTGTCAAAGCTGCGCTACTAAAATATTTTTTTTAGCGGGTAGCGTGTGGACACCCATGAAGGAAATGGATGGGGCCGAGAAGCAAGTGTCGAGCCAAAAACACCATTTTAAATCTTTCTTACTTAGTTTTTACAAGCATACAACGATAGGACAATAGAAAGATAAATAATCTTTCCATAAATTCTTATTGTAAAATTCTACATTTGGTAGCTTATATGAAATGTTTGAAGACATAGTTCTCTTTATAATTTTTAAAATATTTGCTTTCACATAACATACTAACCATTTTGAATTAATCAATAGCCCAAACCATACAAAATTTCTTAGACTAGCATAGCTTTTAGGTAAAACTATTTCTAGCAGATTTTAAAGCTAAAGACATCTTTTGAAATTAAAGGATTTAAAGCTAATGTTATTAACCAATTTATAAACCTTTTTCCAATACGGCTTCAAAACCAATTAATATACAATGGATGAGAACCGGTTCTCTGTCATACTGAAAAATCATGTATAGCATCTTATTATAGACAATGTTTCACGAATGTTAAATAAAAGTCATAAAATCTTATAATTTTTCATTTTAATATCTATGGAAATCTGTCTATAATACGATGCGATAAACAGATATTAACAACTTTGATAATTACGATTTGTTGCCTTTATTATGAATTAAAAACCTATACAATCTAAATTGTATAGAAGATTCGTCACCAAAAACCTCGTATGAGATAAGTTTGTAAAATTTATTACCCCCCCAAAGTATTAAGAAGATTGTGTTTTTGGTCAATAATATCTTAGGAACAGGAGTAGAGACTTGTTTGTTGATAAACAAACGGAGAAATGAAAAGAGTGTCGAGTAAGATCTCGAAAACATCTGGACGGATCTTTATGGATGCTCTGCATAGTTTATGGTAATGTTTTAGGCTATTTTGTAGGGATAATTATATAGCCCCCAGGGAAAAGGTAAACCCAAAAAAATTCTTTTTCATTTGAGGGATAAGACAATGGTTAATAGTTTGGTGTAAATCCCCTATCATAATAAACAAAATCACCCCTTCCTTAGATTGAAAAATAATTGAATTAAAAGTTTGGAAACTGCTAGTTTGAATCCACCAATCAAAATGTTCTCTAATCTTTATCCCCATCTTTTATCTTAACTGTTTTACCATACTCCGTATCTTTTTCAATAAATCAGTAAATTAGGGGGATACAAATACCATTTAGACTTTTCCAGTATGGCTTTCAATCCAATTAATATCCGCTGGATTAGAACCGGTTATCAGCACTGTATAGCGTGGTATCACAGACAATTTCCCTCAAATATTAAAATAAAAAACAAAAATTAAGATAGTTTTTTTTCACGGGCCTTCAGACTCTCTGGGCTAACAAAACAGACTTTAATCTCATGATTTTTCTTTTCAATATCCGCGGAAAGCTGTCTATAATACGATGCGAGAAATAACTATTCTAAATGTGTTTTATAATAATGTTCCAAATATCACTAGATTTGGACATATATATTATACACTATTGAGACGATTATGCTGTGCTGAAATTCTATCAAGAAATGACAGTAATCATTATTAGAATCCTGATATAAAACTAACAGGATGTGTGTCTGTATGTACCAATGAATTTCGCTAACCGGTGAACCGATATGTTCTCCTTTCAGTGAAGCTTTTAAAGGTCCAGGAAAGGTTTATGACTATTTTGGGCAATGGAACCACCACCCTCCAAAGACAATCCCACCTTAAAAGAATGATACTGACAAAAAATATTTGATACTTGTATAATTTATGATTCAGATGTTTTTGACAATATGATACTTTTGCGTAGGTGAACGCCCACCAATATAACCCCCTTCGGAATAACTAAATAAAACTTTTTTCATCTCTTGGCGGCTTAAAGTGCTTTACACAAAGCCAGGCAGGGATCTTAAGGGATAAGACAATGGACAATAAATTAATGTACATTCCAAATTATGAATTTAACAAGGATGACAACATCCATAAGTAGCGAAGCACAAAAAATTGTGGAAGTATATTTAAAGTGTATTTATTAAAATCAAGAATAGATTTATTGGAGAAAATGAACACAAAACCTTGTTTTATTTTGTATGTTGAAAACGGTTAGAGTAAATTACATACTAGATGCACATAACAATGGGAAAAATATTTTGAAACTGTTAATGCAAAAAAGTTTTAAAATTGGACCAAAAATACCAAAGATATGTCAAACATATAAAAATAGCCAAAAACCTGCTAAAAGGAAGTTTGGCTGCCATTGTTCTTTCTTAAGACGCCAGAAATTTAATTTTAATATCTTTAACTGAAATTTTTTTTTAAATTGAACCATAAACACCAAAGATATGGGAAAAATGTAAAACAAATAAAAATAGCCAAAAACCTGCAAAAAGGCAGTCTGACCGTCATTGTTGTTTTCTTCAAACGACAGGAAATTTATTTTTGATATCTTTAACTGAAAAAATTTCGAAAATCGGACCATAAACACCAAAGATATGGGGGAAAATGTGAAAAATATAAAAATAGCCAAAAACCTGCAAAAAGGCAGTCTGACCGTCATTGTTGTTTTCTTCAAATGACGGGAAATTTAATTTTGATATCTTTAACTGAAAAAAATTTGAAAATCGGACCATAAACACCAAAGATATGGGGAAAATTTGGACGGACTGACGGACGGACGGACAGACAGACGGACGGACATTGTGAATTATAGAGTAGCTTCACTACTAAAAACATATTTTTTTAAAGTCGTTGAGTCAGTTCCGTCCGTATGTCCAATGTCCATAAAGAATAGGTCTTAACGGTAATTTAGGCATGTTGGAATTAGTCTATCCATTTTTAACAGTATACAACATTTAAGTAAGATTTAGAAAGCGAAGCAAATCTTTAATCGTTACCAAAAGATTCGTACGTCCATCTAACAAATGCTTTTTTTTGGCAACAATTTCTATAATATTAATTATCCTATTTATTTTGATTATTTAAATTTACGATCAGAAATATTCGTTATGGGGCGTAAAAATGGACACGTCAAAAACAACTCTTTGAATTTTGTTGAATTCTTTTATTAACTTTTAAGGCTGTATAGAAGTCATTAATATTTTGTTAACATTGGAATTTTGTATAAAATCATTATTCGTAAGTAAATATTTTCCTCTAGCAATGAAACACATAAAATGGGATAAAAGATAATATTTGTTATTCATTTGTAGATTTTAACACTTGTGTGTTACTTAATTTTATATAAATATAGATTATAATACTTAGTTTGTTTGTTTATAGTAGCGAAGCTTCTCTATAATTTGAAATGCCCGTCTGTCCGTTAGAGACACTTGGGGGAAACGTGATTTTCTCGGCTCCTATTCAAGATAGACGGTTGATATTTTTAGTGTAGATACCTATGACAAATGCCTATCTAATCTATACTTTGTTTTGTCAATCTGTCTATTTTTTGGGGTGCTAGATCGATTCCTAGATTTTCAAGTTTTCGTGATTTTCTCAACTCCTTTTCAAGATAAGGACTGAAATTTTCAAGGTTTAAGTAATTTAACATTCTACATATTTTCACTAAGTTTTATTAAGATTTGTTTATTAATTTGGGTGCTAGATCGATTCCTAGATTTTTGTGATATTCTCGATTCCTATTCAGGATTGACGACTGAAAATATCGGAGGTTGAATATGCTCATATTCTACATATTTCCATCAAATTTCATTAAGATTTGTCTACTAATTGCGGACGCTAGATCGATTCCTAGATTTTTAAGTTTTCGTGATTTTAAAGGTTGCGTGATTTTACAGGTTTCGTTATTTCCCTATTTTATCAAGTTTAATGTTTATTGTTTGACACTACTCTATAATATTTTCCCCTGATATCCATTCATTATTTTTGAGCTTAGCTACTTATGGATGTTGTCATCCTTGTTACAAATATAAACTAATATAGTAAAGAAAATGTTATCCTTCCAATTTTGAAGATATCATATTGTTGCAAATTACAGAAACTTAAAATTATTTAATTTAATTAAACCAAAAAAATGATAACCAGTGCACATTAAACTGCCTGTTATATATTAAGAAATATATTGTAGCTTCGCTACATAGAAGTAGAACCGGTGCAAATATAAAAGAAATTAAACCAGAAAAAAATATATAAAGCGCCAAGATGTCTACATCCCACCTACACTTTCCTCTTATGTACTTCAGATATAAAAAATATTTTCTTTACTTAATATTTTATTTTAGATATATTGTTAACATCCCACCCCCTCAATGCAGACAGACAAAAGGGATTATGCACGAACGAGGGCAAATGATAAAAGCACCTTACAAAAGTGAGATTAAACCAAGTTTTAATCTTTATACTAGATTCTTGTTGATTAATGATGCATAAAAGTATTTTTATTAATAAAAATTTTATTTATTGTGCAGTTTCCCCTATTTTAACAAAAAATATAGGTACTTATATGTTACATACTTAACAAAAAGAAGGCAATTTGTAAATGAATAGCCAGTATTATGATTGCACAGTTGCATATTAAAGTATTTATTAAATCTTGCCAGGATTTTTTTACACAATAAATTTTGAAAATCATTCGATACGATTTCAACAAAAATTGGTTATCAATTTTAATTTTTGGCATTAATATTAACTATATTTAACAAAACCTAGTATATTACCAAAAAATGCTTTCGTTTACACACAGTCCCCTTTTTTTCTATTATATAAATTCCCCTCAATAAGAAACATCTCGCTATCTACTAGTTTTAAAGTGCTTTAGCTGGACAGACAGAACAAAGTGACCGACAACATGATAAATGCAATAACAGGCATTACAGGTATAACAGGTTTATTGCCGAATTATCACAAATCGACTCAATAACTAGCTGTTACTGATTGTATCGCGCATAAAAAAGGGAGCTAAAAATTAGCTGTTGCACCTTGAAATATCTTAAGAAACTTTTGAATGTAAATAACTATATCTTACTTCTTAAAGTCAGCAGGTCCTTGTTGCTTAAATGTTGTGGACAAAGAAATAGGTGGAACAACAGCATTACTCTCCCATTGTTCAGCTTCCTGGCCCTCGTGCAGAGCTTTGGTGGCGAAATGAGCATCGTTCTCTCTGAAAGCCATCTTCTTGTCTGCTCTTAGCTCTTATAACTTGAATAAAAGACTAACTCAGTGTAGGATATTGATTAGAAAGCAAAGCTGATTTGATACTGAATCTCTATTTGCTTTTTAAGCGTAAGTGTGTATGTGTGTGTCTGTGTGTAAAAGGGAATTTATCAGTAAGAGGAGCGCGTGGTGACTGAGTGTTTTCTTTACTGTTGTCGCTATGTATGTATGTATGGGTAAGAAGGAAACCAAAATGTTTAATTGGACGAAAATAAAGTTCTTGTTCTGGTATTTAATCTGTTTTTTTTTTCAAAATCAGGTTTTATTTTGGAGCGGTGGGGCCAAAACTTATAATACACAACAAAACAAATATCAACTTTTAAGTACTTTTAGAGAAATAATTCTCCTTCATTTTATAAGTTATTTATAGTTTTAAACTATTATTATGGAGGTAGGTATTGGAAAGAGAGGACTAATTGTGGAAAATTAAAAAATAAGACGAAAATTAGATAAAAGATTTATGTACATAGTATTGTAAAAGTACACTCCAGACTTTCTACACATGACCAATACAATATATGTACACATATACAATTATGACTTAAATATAGTTGATAGCAAGGATGGTCTGGCCCGATACTGGCTTTTACCGCCTGTTTTTTACCGGGTAGTTTTGGGCCGCCTTTTGTCAAACCATTTGGGCAGTAATGGGCACTTTCATTGTTTAAGCTGATTTTTAGAGCATGGGGGGAGAACAAGGTGGTAGGGGTTAAAAATGATGGGACAGGGTATGATTTGTTGGGTGTTCTAGGAGGCTGCATAAAATTACCATATAAATTTACCTTTAAGTGGATTTTTTGATAAGTAAACATATGCTTTCAAAGATATTTGCCCTTAAGGGTGCCCAAAACCCCTTTTGTGCGATAAAAAACACCATTGGGCCAATGAGCCGCCGAAAATCAAATGAAGTGCCCATCAGTCCATCCCTGGTAAATAGTAGTAAGATACTGGAATGTCCCAAGTTGTAGTTATAGGGTGACTGGAAATTTCTGTTAAGTCGCAATAGTTAAGAGTTATCCCATAAGTATGAGAAATCAGTTTTCTACACCACTTGACCACAAGATCTTATCCGACGTAAAAATGCAGGGACGATAGATAAATCTTTCTTTCTTGTCTTTAAGCAACAAAAGATATATCTTATTACTATAAAATTTTTATAAAAAATTCAAATAATTAAGTAATACATAATTTATTGTCCTTCCTCTATCCCTAAATATAATAAAAAAAACTTGAGGGCATATTTGCCATTTTAAAACAATATTCATTAGACTACTTAAAAAGTGCATTTTATTATGTAATTACTGTCTTTGGTAACTTAAAATTGAAGCTAGATTGCGGGGAATCTTTAATTCTTGTAGATATTGGCATGAGGAAGATAATATCGTAAATAAAAAACATTACATAACCGTGAGTATTAAATTACTGAAAAGAAGTCTCTATCATAATGATATCAAGTGTGCGTACTAATACTTACAATATTAAACAAGAACAAAAACGGTCATAGATGGGTAGATGTATATAATTTTACATAGAATTAATAATATATGTATAATTAAAAAAAAAAGAGAAAAAAAAACAAAGTAGTGTGAAAGTCTTGAGTGAGGGAAAGGGAAATTTTTAGAGATGTTAGCCATCTAAAAATAGAAATTGGAAGGGGGAGGGGCAGTGGGGAGTGCCTATTTGATACGAACCTGAAAATACTTAGGATCTTAAAAAGTTACAACACTGGGATTTTCCAAATATGACCATTTGGAATTATTTGAGAATTTTTGTTCTATAAAATTTTTCCTTAAAATCTTTCTTCACACTACTCAACAATAAAAATGTCAAGGGCGATAAAAAATGAGTTGCTTAATGTCTAAAAAAAAACTTTCAAAATAAAATGAAAATAGCATAATTTAAAACATCCTAAAACCTCAATGTGTTAAAGCTATTAGTGGGTAATTATTTGAATAGTCTTGAAAAAGCATGTCCAAATCTTGTTTTTAAAATCATTTTCTTATCTTAATTGATTTCAAGAAGGTGGAGGGGAATTTCTCACTGTCTTGGCATTACTTTACCATTTAACCATTACTTAACAATTTGATTATAAAGAATATCATTTGGCATATGAGCTAAGTTATAATAAGTAACCACTAGAAATATACAGAAATTCACAAAAATCCGCAATCAAATGCCTGCAGATTCTAAGGCATATTTTCTATTTCTATCTCTCAACCAAAATAGATCAATTGAGACAAAAAATAGTTTTAGTTTTAAATATTTTCAAAAGTACGTTTAGAAATATAGTTAAACGTATATCACGTTTGTAATTTGGTTGGCCTATAATACTAAAAAATGACCACCCACCCCCCCCCCCACCCCACCCCCTCAACACCTCAAATATTCGCAATTTATATATAAGTGTATTTAAGCTTAAGAAAAAGTTTAATTTATGACAGGGGGCTTGGCACTTCACACAATTAGTTCGTTTAAATTGTACTTTTGAGGCTTTTAAATTTTCTATCCTTAAATATCTAGCATTAATTTACGGTATAATTTACTACTCATAAAAATGATACTTTATACAAGATACAACAAGGATGACTACCTACATGATTAGCCAAGCTCCAAAATATAAAAGCCAATAAATGGATGGAGAAAGTGAAAATTACAGACAAAAAAGGGAAATAATGAGTTGGAGTGTTGATGATCAGACGTAATACTAGCTACTTACTTGCTTTGTACAGTATTCACTCAATTTCTTTTTCAATCATCAATTCATTCTGTATAATCTGAAATAGTCATATACTTATTGATTTATTATTAATATTAAAAAAAGTTATAAATCATTATATATTGTCATGAGAACACATAAAAAATTTAATTGATAAAAGATGAATAGTGATGATATTTTAACAATTAATAATAAAATAAAACTTTAGAGTAATATTACAATTAGTTATACAAATCTCATATTACAATTAGCAAACAAAAATTTTTAATCTTGAAAAAAAACCTGACGATTTAAAAGCATATTTTTTTGCACAAATGTCCATCATTACAATAAATTTTGGTTAATTCTAAAGGTAAAAATAAGCTATTTTAAAAAAATAATCATGAGGTGAAATAACTTTTTAATTTTGGTGAAATAGTTAGGTATTTATTCCTCAGGCTGAATGTCTTCGTAGATAATTAGTTTAGAAGAACTCCTTTTGGATAATCCCAACCTAAAATTAAGTAATTTTTTTACATATAAAATAAAAATTTATAACAACCACTTTGAGTTTTGCTACAGTAATGATTGACACACTGACACAGATAAAATTATTCAGCTACGTATTTCATCGCAATATGTAGCGAAACACAAATAATCTTTGTTTGGACTAGTGGACAAAGTGAGTTAAAATGCAGATGTTAAGTTGTCTTGACAACAAAAAAGAGAGAGAATGTGTAAAAAACTCACGCAAATCACGAAACTGAAAAAAAGGTAATGTCTTTTAAAGGATGACCGACAGACAGACGGACAAAACGATATAAGGACTGGATAAGTAGGTATATATCTTAGGAATCTTAACTAAAAATTTCAGCTGTCTATCTTGAAAAGCATCCGAGAAAATCACATTTACCACTTAACGTTACAAACTGACTGAAAGACAAAACTATTTATAGAGTAGATTCGCCACTAAAAATATAAAAAATACTTAAAAGCAGTCAGGAATTGGATATTATTGAGTGTAATCAATCTTTCTATTGAATGAAGAGTAAGCTAAATATCTATTCATTTTTTTGCTTTCAATAGTGTTTTTAAATGTAGCACACGCCCAAGTACGAGATAATTGAGTAAGTCCTGCACCACCCTAATGAATATAAAAAGCTTAATCAAAAGAAAACCTGGGGGGCTTGTTGAGAAGTTTGACAGGAGTCAACCTGAAACTTGAATCCATGCTTCGCTCCCAGTTGGTAACATTCCTTAATATTTTATTTTCACTTGTCTATAATAAATATGACGGCCTCACTAACGGCTAAACCGAATGCGTCAGGGAATATGATGACCTCTACTAGAGGTCCCCTAGGGGGCTTGGTGTCGCTTCGGGTTTTTGACCTCTCCACGCACCTAGAAACATACTACACGTCTTATAATTGCGGTGTAAAGCGTCCATTCACTCGATAGACAACCAACCCTTTAACTATACGGCCTTTGTCTGGAAGTCCTAACTGTGCATGGTAATGAGTTGCGCATGTTCATGGCCAAGGGTTTCCCCCATTCTTACTACTGATGTCACGCGCCTGACATAGCAGAGTGTGGTAAAGACTCGAACCCGACAACTCCCCGACACGAACCAATTACGCTAATACCAGGTGCGTCAGGAAATATTGGTCAAGTGATGAATGAAGCTTTTATTTCCAGTGAGGTGGGACAATCACCCCCTCATTTCCTAATTTTTTTCCCCTCAAAATTAAGCCGAAAAATCAATTCATCGCCTTACGGAACTGTACACACACAATCAAAACAACAATAATCACCTTAAAAAGTTTCTATCGGCCTCCTCCTGATCATCAACGCATTCAACTTCATTTTTCCTTTCAGTACTTTCGATCTCCATTTCCCTTTCATTAGCCACCTTCTTCGGATTTTCTTTTGTGATTTCAACTTTTTTGTCAAAGTTTTTGATACTAGAAGGTGGATTGAATTTCATACTTTGAAATACTGATGGTATATCATTAAAGGTCTTTTCATTTGTCAAAACTTTATCATGCTCCGATAATTTTGGTTGAAATGAAGTTTCAGATATATTCACTAATGGCACATTAGCAAATGGTTCAATTTCTTTAGCATCATTTGTAGCCTTGCAGTCATTGTGTACATTGTTGGATGTTATGTCGTTCTTGACCATCTCCTTAGCTTGTAATCTGGACAGATGACCAACTTGCCTGATGAATTTTGTAACCTTCCCGTCTTGGTCTTCTTTACAAACTAAATATTTAAATAAAGGAAAATTTACGACTAACTTTTCTGTTGCAAAAGTGAATTTTATGAAGAATACCATCTCCAGAGATTTTAAGTTTTCTTGCAATAAAATTTCAAAATTCGAGTATTTTGTTCAATACATAAAAATTTATAATTTTATTCTTGATATAAGTGGATTTATTTAACTCTAGCCTTTCCAAAAAAAACAAAGTACAAATTAAGTCGGTAAAACCCATACCAACATCAAATGCGTAAAATCAATTTTTGACCATAACCATAACAAAATAAATTTTTTTTGTTACCTTGAGACCAATAAACTTTGTGCGGCTGAGACTCCACCAATCTTAATGTAGGTCTTGGAGTCTTGGAGGAGCTCAAGTCAAAATCAAAATCTTTTCTTTTCTCCACGTTCTAAATAGGTAAATCTTAATATATAAAGTATAAATAACTTCTAAATTGATCGAGTTCTCATTTGTCGAGAAGCTTTACATAGGTCAAGGGATGGTTTTGGGCTACTTTTAAAAAAGATTTAATCCTTTGGATGGTTTTAGGCTATTTTCCTTGCCCCTTTGAATACAGAGCGCTAGAGATGCTAGAAGCGCAGCTGATAGTATTCCATATTGGACCATCTGGCACTATCTCACAAAATTCCCTTATTAGCATTGATAACTCCCAATTCTTATCTTAAAATAATTGAAAATGGGATAGGGGTTAGTTTGTTTATCATTTTGGGTTAGTTTAGGTTACTAAAAACTACCACTAAAAAAAGGGGGAGGGTAGAAACGTTACATCCCCTAGAACAGTTAAGGGGAGTGTAATGAAAAATAATCAAGTCTGCTTAAAATTAATGTGTGTATATGTATAATAATTCAATTATAACAATTTAGGGTTGGCAATCCGAATCCGAATCCGGAATCCGTTTTTAATAGCGGATTCGGATTCTTAATTGGTAGGCTAAAATTCGCGTCTTGAGGTTTTTCTGTCAACTCCGCCTTTTTGAAGGCAAAGATTATCATCATTATATATAATATCTTTTAAAATCTGGTTCGATTCTCGGAAGTGAATTATA
>LS051046.1:0-11210 GCA_900241095.1 Acartia tonsa | reverse complement strand
TGATGCATTATGGGATACTTTAAAAAATCAATTTAAAATACCATGTTGCTGTTGTTTGTATTTGAGAGTTTTCTCACAGGGAGGAAGGGGACATTATTGCAATAGTCCCCAAAGTTTTATGATAACGCTTTTTATTAGTTAGCTTAACAACTTTGGGGACATATCAAATTTGGTTGGTAGCTTTATTAAGTTGAGTGTCCAAAAGTTTCAACCCTTCATTGTAATCCTAATTAATGGATAATTTGTGTATCATCATTGGGTATGTACATCAATTTATCGGCCATTGACTTATCCCTTTAGATCCCTGATTTGAGAGAGTTTTCTCATGTATGGGAGTAATTAATATTTAATAAATCACTAGAGATACACATTGCACATGTTCTAATTGTGTGTCATACCCTTTTAAAAAGTACTTTTAAATTAGGAAGGGATATTTTATTTGAGAAAATAAAGTTTTCTGTCTGTCTGGAATATTAGGCCCTTTTTTTATGGCAAATAGCTTGGACCTTATTTTCTTGTGTATAATATAAGTTGGTGGGTGCCAAAGATAGGTCACATGAAGAGACATATTTTCCTGGAATAAAAATGTATTGCTATTCTGTTTCTTAATGAGCAATAGCATGTTAAGTTTTAAAGTCAAAGAAGAGAGGAAACATGACCCTGTCCCGATTTTTGAAGTCTTTGAAATTAACTAATAGCGTCGGAAATATAAACACAGCGGAGTCCCTACAAAAGAACAGAAAACAATTTCTTATTAGACGAGAAGGGTCTCCACCACTTGGGGCAGGTAGTTGTCTGGATTATATACATCTATACTTATACATTCATGTTAATTTAATTTTGTCACTACTTAGCAATTGCAAGAATATTTTTAATTCCTATTCTATTTTAGTCTGTCCAAGATGGGTCAGAACTGTACACAACAGCCTTGGAGTCTCCTGGCAAACCCCGAGGACCACCTGCAGGCAAGACCAGGAACGCAGAGGCTCTGAAATGGGCCATGGGACCTCCTTCTCGTACAGGTAACTGGGAGAATGTAGTTGAATTAAAAGCTTTAATAGTTTTTGGAGGTAGACTTGATTATAAACATAAAGTTGGTAATGAATATAAAATATACATGGAATTTATGACAGGGGAAAAGTTGTTGTCAATGTAGGTTGCTAACATGAAACGCATTTATTGATCAGTTCGTTCATGGGAGATGGGTTGGATGAATCGTTATTTTAGTTCTCTGCAAGTTTCACATTATTAGAGAACATGAAAATCCAAATGATAATAAATCCATTGAAGATGTATCTTCTTTTCGATTCAGACCAAAACATTCAATAGTTTTGTGGAAAATAAAACAACATTAAATGGAAACTTTTCCGGAAATTTAGAGACGAAAAACTTTTCATTCTGGTCCCACAAGAATTTTTTATGGTAGTATCTGAAAAATTAACGATAATTGAAAAATTGATTTTATTGTAGGTGGTCAAAACGGAGCAGTACCAGCTGTACAGTCATCCTGCAGGCCTCCAGCAGGACCAACCATCAGACCGACAGCAACCACCACATGTACAGCAGCTGCACCATCATCAGCATGTAAACAATCAGATACTTCATCAGTGCCAAATAATATTGCATCTCAAAATCAAGATAAAAGGTATTTTCTTTTCCTTTTTTGCATGTTAGTTTCTATTATATATAAGAGTTCTTACACTTTACAGGCAATAATTTGTTGAATTTCTATTACAATTTTCATACTCATTGGAATTTTTCTCAGTGTCCAAACGGTTCAACCTCTAATTGTAATTTATTTGAGGGTATCATCAATTAGGATGTACATTTATTGCTTCTATTACTTACAACAACAAAATCGTCCAGATAATTTTTGCTTGTTTCGTATAAACACCATTCTATTAAATATAAATGTTGCACTCGAACCAAGATGCACAACTTTACACGCCAAAAAAGGGGTTTTATGCATTATTAGTTTTATTTATATGTACAAGATATGATTTATAAATCATTTATTTTACTATTTGCATTTCTTGTTATTTTAATTTGTTTTTTATGAATAGGGACTTGGCAACTGAAAAAAAACAGTTTCCCTCCAAAAAAATTTGTAACTCTAAAATAATCAAAGAAATCATTACAGCTTCGATTCTTTTCCAGATGCCCTGTTTTTTTACCTGCTTGGTTCTATTCTAATTTTTTAAAAGTTTTACTCTTTCATCCCAGTAATTTTAGATTGAATATATTCCTGTTTTTGTTAGGTTTTCTATAATTCTGCATGATATATTTTTATACTTGTACTTTATTGTTTGAGAAAAGCATACCTGGAGAAAGTTTAACAATTACTTAGAATTAAATAAGTGCTTAATCGGCCATAAAATGTATTTTTATTGCTTATTTCTTTATTTAAAAAACTGAAAACTCATATATAATTTATCTAGTTTATTGTAGTTTTTACCTTGTTTTATCAAGACACTATCAAATTTATTAGTAATTTACTTAAGAAATTTATTTATGTTAGTTCCAAGTAAATTAAAGACAAATAAATTATCCTTGTTAACTATTTTTAAAGGTACGATCATTTATCTGTTATTAACGTATCCATATAATGTCATCATAGAAAAAATAAGCACTCCTTCTCTTATGCACATTATATATATAAATATTTCATGTATTTTAGAATTTTTAGTTCACCTTTTAGAACTATGCACGTTCTTGTTCGATGTAAGATTTTTGTCGCTATAGTTGTTTATCGCATACCTAGGATATTAAAATGAAAAATTACAAAATGAAAACTTTATTTTGTTAATTTATTATTTTGATATTGGGGGAAAAATTGTCTGTGATATGCTCCTATACAGATTTTCAGTATGACTTAGAACCGGTTCTAATCCAGCGGATAATAATCGGTTTCAAATAGAATTTCATCCCTTATATTGCTGATTTTCACTTACAGTACTTACAATTCTGGACCCTATTTAATGTGTAAATTTTTGTTTTAAATTCTATCCCTTTAGTTATAATTCCACCTTAGTTGTAGCTGTCATAATAATCTGTATGTACTAGGAGCTTAGTGAGCCGCCTCTCTAGTACCATGCACGTCCCTGTCAAACTCTTGACAAGTCTCAAGCAAAGGAATAAAGGATTCTTTATGCTTCTAGAGACAAGGTTTGTACCTCCTGTGAATGTTTGTAAAGCACTCTGGTTTCTCTTTGCATGCACCTATATAACATAAATAGAATAACTTGGTGATTGTTTTAATAATAAACTAAAAACTAAAAGAAAGAACAGTGAACGATTATACTGAACACAAATAAAAATACATACTAGATAATAGTTTAGACGTAATTTTCGGAGGGACCGACGGACATCTCCTAATTGAAGCTGTGCTTAAAGAAAATAACCAACACTTTTAGTATGCTGACAATTAACTAACCAGATTAAAACAGTGTTTAATTGTATTTTTTATGTTGAAAAGTACTAATAATATGAGCTTAATAATACAATTTAAATGGATTCCTAAAAACTTGAGTAATGGTTTCAAAGAAAACCCTGTATGATGTTTAGTAACTTCCTTTACATCATGTCTACGCGCATCCAAAGGACATAGGCATAGCAACAAAAACGTGGTGGTGAAAGAAATCTTCTTTTTAGTGACCATACAATTTTACAAACCATCCAGTAGTAAGACTTTTTTTTCGATAACTACTGAACTGATTTAGTTCTCCTTTTTAGGGAAGCTTCACATAGATCTTATGCTGGTTATATGCTATTTTACTTTTAGATTGAGGGGTTGAGATAGTTTTATAATATTTTTAGACCCCTTCTTTGACCTTCATTGACCTTTTGAAAAAAGTAATATTTAAAGCCTTAAAAATATTGAAAGTTGTATATGAATTACTGAGTATTTATCATAAGAAAAGAGTAAATAAAAAACTAGTTTTTTTTAATTATAAGGCCTTCAAGAAACTTTTTGTAGTTTCTATTTTGTAAAGATGTTTTATATTGTTTTGAATGAACGTAAAATTTTGCAAGGTTCACATGCATGACACTCTGCTAAAGATTCCTAGAAGTTGGGACATTACAACACTCACAATATCAGAGATAAAACGAATAAGATTTTGTCAAATAGTAAGATTTTAAGATGGGTTTAATCATCAAAACTCATAAAGTTGCCCTTAAAATTTTCTCAAATTTACTTCCTTTGAATTTTATGTGTTGTATGATACATCTCTTTATTGATAGATTGGGACAGTTGTTCAAATTTTAACCCTCTAACAATACCAGCCAAAATTGATTTTTATACAGTCAATTTCTTGGCCAATTGGGTAGATATTTTCTTCAAGACTTGTGGGTAAAACTGACGGACAGCTGATTATTTTTATGTCTCCCTACATTAGAACAAAAAAGTGTGTCATAGGAGAAATAATATTTATCCAACTTGTATTACCCTCTATATTCTAGACTCATGTGAAGGTTGAACGGAAAGCTCCTGTTTAGCATTTTACTATCAAATCATTCTAATACCAGAAACATGACTTTAAGACTAAAATAAACAGCTTGATTGCTTTTTTTTGTTTGCTAATAAAAGCTTATTTTGACAACCAAAAAATTTGGATTTAAAACATATGATGTTTTTATGAACATCTACTTTTGGGACTTTATTAAAACCTTTAAATATTTGAATTAACTGTTCTTGTTATATAATCCTTAAGTTTAAAGAATATAAGTAAATGTTAAACTTGCTTTATGTTTTACATAAGTGAGTTGAAATTCAAGAAGGGATTAAGGAAAAAACATGTTACAAAATTTAGGACATTTTTACATGTTTGTACAAATAATTTTTAAATTTTAAACAACAATTGACAAACTTTATTTTTCTTTTAATTAACAGAATGACATTTTAGAATATCTAAATAGTTTAATTTGATAAATAGGCTTGTTTGAATTTTAATGATTAAATGTTTGAAGGGTTATATTACAAGGATGATTATGTTCATAAGAAGCACAGCAATAACAAGATTGAAATGAATGGCCTTAAGGAATTCATAAAAGAAGATTTCCTCAGTAAAAGCAAATTTGTTGGCAGTTAATGTAATTTAAACCTTTTATATATTATCTCATTAGGGTTTTTTAGACAATTAAAATTTTGAGAAACCTTTGGTAAGTCAGGGAGTTACTTACTTGACAGGCGGACTTTCCCTGGTTATAGGGTAGCTGTGTAACAATTAAACTAACTAAAATTAACTTGATTAATCAACCTAAACAACTAATTAGCTTTGCCTTAATAGTTTTAATATTTCAGATCTTAATGTTGATTATGGCATTTTTTACTTTTTAATGAATTGAATAATAACAGGGATATGTTGCTTGAAGAAATTTTTGTTTGGGTTATTATATTATCGGTTTCATGACATCGCCTCTTAAGAGGCGTTTCGTCGTATTTTCACAGTAGCTTTCCTACTACTTCTAGTCCCTGCGGGGGGCTCAAACCCCAGGGGCCAATGAATTGCCTAACCCTGTTGGGTAATCATTAACAAATACCTAACCTAAAATATCCCTTAAAAGCTTCTGTGAAAATACGACGAAACGACCCTTAGGAGGCGATATTACGAAACCAGCAATACCCAAAATTTGTTGTTGTTCAATCAACATTTTCTAGAAGACCTTTGACAATCCATTAAGTAGGTATACTTTTTATGGTTCAATTCATGTAAAATAGAAAATGTCTGACGTGCAATTCTAACAAAATAACTTGAAATAAAATGTTTATTTGCTTCCCCTATCAGGGATGGATGGGACAATGACAGATATATCAATCTTCCCTGTAAATGCCCATAATTGTTTGAGATAGAATTTCAAACACAAGAATTTTGAGGAATATTAATTTACAATCCGTAATTGAATCCCTGGTTCCCTGTTACTGCCCTGGCCAATTAATTTCTAATCTAATAATAAAACTGCGGTTAAAGAAAAACAAATTGATTATGCTTTGCTTTGTGGATTTCAGGGCTTTGTGAATTTTTTATTTTAAAAATATTTAATTTTGGAAACAATAATAGTTATTTATAGCATCGATTTATAGACAGCTTTCCGTTAATATTTTTAAAAAATTATGATTTTATTTTAATATTCGTGGAAAGTTGTATGTAATTCGATGCTATACATGATTTTTTTTGTATACCTGAGAACTGGTTCAAATCCAACGGATATTAATCGGTTTCGAAGTCATACTGGAATAATGTATAGACGACTTTGCTGAATATGCGCGACAAGTTTGAGAATATAATCTAGAGATAAGACAATTAAATATAAATAGACCTTAACTCTTTCTAAAGCGAAATAAAATTATGCCTTTTGATTCTTCTTACTGAATGTGAATAATCCAGACAGACATTTACGCTGACCCCTGAAATATTCTTGTTTTTCCTTATTCTTAATTTCCTCAATCATAAATCAACATTTTACTGACAAGACATATTAAGCTTCAATGTTGCTTTACATTTTTTCAACAAAAAAATACAAATAATAAAATTAGATTATTTTTTTAGAAATGTTGAGGAAGCAAGTTCTAAATGTGGAGAGTCATCAGATACCCCTCCAAGAAAGGCTTGGAATATTGGTCCTTCTGGTGTACAGGTAGTAATTTACAGGGAGTGAGGGGACATGGGCTGTTTATTACACTAGTTCCCAAAATTTTATTTATCGGCCATTGTCTTATCCTTTCATTTCCCTGATTAATTTAAGTTAGGTGAGGTTTCTGTTAATCCTGTAGGGTAAGCAAAAAGGGGCAATTATAAAGGTCATTAGTGAGCCCAAAAAGTGCTTATCAAGTATGTAAAGTCACTCTCCCTCTATATAGGTTTTCTTTAACAATTTTCATTTTGCATATTATTTCCCAAAGTATCTTGCAATTTAAATTCATATTAAAGTTGGATACTAAAGTGAGCATATTCAATTTCATTGTTTTGCAAATAATTTCTATGCCTACGGGTATTATTTTTTTGTATACATAAATTAACAGTAAAAATCTATAAACATATATGCACATTAGGAGAAAAAGGAGGGGGGAGTAATTTTCTCTAAACTTTGTTTTTGTAGAACTTGGATTAAAGTAAATGAATAGATAGAGGGAACATGAGCTATATGTTACTCTGTCCACAGGGCAGGGAGCCTTTAAATATCAACCAAGTCACTACAGACGATCAGAAAGCAATTTAGATGTTTAATAGGTAATATTTTTTAATTTCAGGGTATTGTTTCATCATTGGAAAGCTGTAAAACTCCCTACACATCTCCCCCTGTGGATATTCCCAACCAACCACAAACAGTTTACAGAACTATCTCAGAATCTAAAAATAGGAATGTTTACAACTGATACCCTCATGCTTTCATTAAGCAGGGGCCGTGAGGCCGTGATTAAATCCATTTAAAAATACTAAAAATTTGGATATTTCGGTGGCGTAATGTAGAGGCGGAATACTTGTTTTGTTTTGTAACTGAAAGGAAGTGGGTAAGAAGGGGGGGGGGGTGGAGAAGGAAGTAGGTTGTGGAGAAATTTTCACTAAGAATTGTTTGTCAAAATTTGGTCCCTTGTCCCTGGTATTGAGTTGTATATTTTCAATTATCAGAGATATTTCTATTTTTTGTATCAAAAGCTGTTTGGTCCTAAGCTTTTCAATCTGTAAAATAACAAATCATAGCATAATACATAATGATTATTTTTTACTAGCAGAAATATTTGGTTCGAAATGTAATAAGCTTTCGAAGGTTTAATTCAAATCTTTCAATAATAAAAATTGTATATATTAAATAAAAAATCACGAAACCTTACAAATTAATACTTTGATATAACTTCATCTGATATTGTAAACCTGAATTTGAGCAGAATCGGAAGTGCCAGACCCAAGTCTCTGTACTGTGAGCCTGACAACTGTCCTGCAGAGAGAGTGGCGGATATTCTGAAAAGAAATCTGCCCAGACATGATTCCACCAGGTTCAAACAGGACAGGAATGAACTCGTGGAAAGATTGAAACGAAGAGACAGGTAAGAGTTTCGATACCCGCGACTATGGCATATGATGTAGCGCATCTGCTCGTTGTCGGGAAGGTGATAGGAATCTCGGCCCAACAACGCGTAATAACCAAAGAGGTTAAAGTGGTTCCTACTGTTGCTACGTCTGGTGCGCGCCATAAATAGTTAGAGTAGGGGGAATGCCTTAGCCCAAAACAGACGCAACTCATGACCATGCACAATTAGGCCATCCAGACAAAGGTCGTGTAATCAAAGGGTTTGTTGCCTAAAGGGCGTGTCACCTTATAACCATGCACAGCAGTTAAGCATGATTTGGAACAGAGATGCACTAAAATAATTTTATCTCATACAGTCTTCAGTCTATTGAGTTACTCTTATGTATTGCAAGTTTGTAACTATTTAATATATTGATTGGTTATATGTTTTAAACACCTATCTTTTATTTTAGGTTAAGCTGTAATCTGGAGGACCAAAAGAGTGTTCAATTAGTTAAACAGGTATAAGCAAAACTAAACAGGGTTTTTATAAATTAATAGAGAAAGATATTGTTTATTTATCTTTTAGACTGGCATAAAAATGGCATTTCAAAATCCCTTGCCTATTAAAAAAAAAATTTCAAAAGAAACCAGAATTTCCTTAGAAAATCCGCAACAATTTGATGATTTTTCAGGCAATGTTAGAGCAAGCTGCAAACGCTGTTGCAGTAGCTGTTGAAGCAGCAGAGAAACAGGCAGATGATAATGATAACAATATCCCCAAGTCAGGACATGTAGATGCTGCCAAGAAGGCCCTTAAGGTTTACTTTTTGTTAATAAGATATCATATAAACAGATGAATTAAAAAATGTAGCAAAAACACAACGAAAACAGTATTTTTTTAACAATGATTTATCTTCGATATTTGTATCTTTCTATCCATGGTATATGCTATTTTTATGCGCATCCGCTCAGGGTCGGGGAGGGGATGAGATCGATTCTCGGCTCAACACCGTGACTTAACTAAAGACGTTAAAAATGGTTCCTACTACTGCTATATCATATGCGTGACATTAAAAACATTAAGGGAATGTCTAAAACAGGTACAACTCATTACCATCCACAGTTAGGACTTCAAGTTCGTGCGATCAAAGAGTTGGTTGTCTGCTGGATGTTACTTTACTTAACCGTGTGTTTGGACAGAAAAAGGATATTATTCAATTGTTCATTTTCCAATCCTTAATAAAATTAAATGTTCTAGGGAACAACAAGCTTGGTTGGGTCTGGTGAAGGGGATACTAGATCCAAGGAGATGGAAAGAGGCAAGGAGATGGTGAGAAGCCCAACTCAACCTGAAATACACACTGCAAGAATTTACCAGGTACATACCAACAAATACTGAATTATGTCAATAACATTTCTGCCTATTTTGCTCTGTATGTTTAGAAATTAAACTTAGAAATATGGTAGATCAATATTGAATATTACCTACTGATTTAAAGATAAGAAATTTAAACAATTTTGCCTTTAGCTGTGCAAAATTGGTTGGAAAGATGTTTATGAAAATTTCATTACCTACTGTTAACATTATTTGTTTGTTTCAGCCACAGACATCTAAACCTGTGTTATCGCGGGCCCGCACATCCACACCAATAGAAATAAAACACAACAAGAAAATCCTGCAAAATCCTGGCAGCATGCAGCTAGCCTTCCATACAGCACTGGACGAGGCTGCTCATGAAGGCAACATTTCTGAAACTAATAATAATGTAAATATCACCACCTATGACAAATTTCAGTCAGCTTTGGGTGATGTAGAAAGTGCCAATAATGTAAAAAATGCTGCTTCTGAAGCAAGAACTGTTGGTGGTAAAGATCTAGTTAATGGCACAAGTGATAAAAAGTTTGAGTTGGGTAAAGTGTCGACCCCTCCATCTGCCATATCGAGAAATCCTGATGCGAATGCCTCAATTTTCAGGTAAAAATTGTATAAAATGTACACTGATTACTGAAGGGTTTTCATTGCAAAACCTTTAATGGAATTATTTTTGTTGATTTTTATAAACAAATACAATCTGAGATTTTAGTTATGTAACAAATAAAGGTTGAGAATTGAGAATAATTTTTCACCATTTTTAATGCCTTGTTTTATTCAAGAAATTTATGTTAAATTCTAATACAATAGTTATGTTATAGTTAAGAGGGTAATTTTACCATAGTAGTTCGAGATCAATTTCGACAAGAAGTTGTATCAAATGCTTTGTTTTAGTCGAGAAAGTTTTGTTACTGTAGTGGAATCAGAATCGGGACCACATTCAATTTTACAAACACAAGGTAAGCAATAAATGTATAAGTATAGATAATGATATATAATCCAGATAGCTACCTGGATCCAGTATTGGGGACCTTTTTCGTCTATTAGCAAATTGCTTATTTCTTTTTTCTAGCGACTTGGCTTTGTAAATATTTGGACGCTATTGGCTGATATTCAGAGACTCAATTAAAAGTCGACAGTTTACACGGGTGGGGGACATACAATTATTTTTTATAAACTGACAGACAATCATCCTTTTGATTCTTCACTTCTTTTTTTTGAGCCTGATTATGTTCATTCATTTAGCCAAGGAAAACACTATAACCTATTTCTTGATAACTGGAATTCCCCCTCCTCTTTAAATTTATAAAATGCATATTTCTAGCTTTTGTGGAGGGCTTTGACCCTGCGGGGCGTTTTTTAACCTTTACTTAACCTAAATTACAACAAGCTATTTTTTTCTTCAAAAATTTCGTTTGTCGTTCAAATTCAGATATGAGGGGAAACCACTAGTAAAATGTTTTTTGGGATAGCCATGAGCCGAGCGTATATATCTCAGCTACAGCTAGAGCATGCAGAATCTTTACATTCTACGCTTAGAATTAATATTCCAGTATGGCTTCTAACAAAACTGGTTTTAATCTAAAAATTTTACATTTTAATATCCGCGGATTGCTGTCTTTAATACGATGCAATAAAAAAACTATTTTTTCAGGCTTTGATGAGATAAATGGAGATAGTGAAGTGGGACCAGGTGGAGGTCAACAGACGCCAGTGCAGCTCAGAAAACAATCCAATGTAACTTTCAGTAGTAAAGTTGATGAAATAACCCGGTCTAATACTAATAATCAACATTCTAATAACAACGTAGGCTTTAGTATTAACTCTT
>LS051045.1:34146-53464 GCA_900241095.1 Acartia tonsa | reverse complement strand
AAATTCTTTCAAATATATGCCATATAAATATAGTTAAACCCATTAACTAGCAAAAAATATGCGGTTCACTAAATTAAGTATAAATGCATTTCGTGAAGCTACCCCTTTAAGATATATAGTATTAAACCACCCCGTTACCTGTATAAAGTTTTCATTATAGAAGGAACTCAATCGTTCTGTAGTTATTGAAATCTTAAGCTTCAGGTAAGAAACCCCTACTTCTTTTTATAATAGGATAGGAAAAATACTTCTTTATTAAAAACGTGTCATTGAACATCTTGCAAACTACTAAACAAATTGTTTTTATTTTTATTTTGTATATATAAACCTTTTTTTGTTGGAGGTTGTTCTAAATGTTGATTGAATTATTATTCATTTTGTTATGTTAATTATATTTCCTTATGTATACATTTATTATAGTTATTTGAGAAATAAGAACTTTAAATGATCTGCAATATTAAATATTGATTATTTTTTAGTTTAAGCATTTAAGAAAAGTTCTTGTCAAAGTTTAAGAACAGCATTGTGATTATATGCCATCTAATAACATCTTTATGATCTATTTAAATTACATAATATTCTTAGAAATTCAAATAAAGGCACAACTATTGTATTATCTATGGTTTAAAATAAAAATATTTTTCAATTAAAATAAAACATATTCTCTTTCAAACAAAATTGTATTCTTAATAGAGTCAATTTATGCCCACTGCATCTTGAAGGATTCTGTTCAATGTTAAAAATAAAATGTTTCTACAATTATAAAGGAACTTAGGAACACAAATTAATTAAGAAACAGGAAATTTGAGGCAGAATTGAAATTCATATTAATAACATTTAATTCTAAGAACTTTTCTTAGATTAATTATCTAAATTTTTACGACATCATTAGATTTATTCATAAAATTTTGGTTTTATGGAAAAAATTATTTAAAATTTGTTTCTTGCATGAAATGAACATGCCAATTTCCGCTTATGTCCAGCCCACAGAAAAATATAGAACATATTTGTACAGTATACTTGTTATAAAGATAATAATTCATTTTCTGTTTTTGCGTGGAAAATAAACAGATATCATATGGATAAAGTTGTGTAATAACTTTAATGCTAAATTGTATTAGAAAACTTTTTGTTTAATGAAACCAAATAAGAAATGATACCTTCCACTACAGTAAATTATGTTACTTACTTTGTGTCTTAAATGGACTCCCAGCTGGTAGTTTAGATGAGGAAATATTAAGCTTCACTGAACATTCATCTTTGCAGAAAATTAAAAGCAAACAAGTTATTTTTACTTCATAGAGCATATAAGGCAATATAAGTTTTATTAGGTCTAGCTCAAAAAAAGATAGATTAAAGCTTCTCTTTAATGGTTAAATTCATTTAAGTATTGCCTTAAAATCTTTTATCATAATCAAATGAAAATATAAACTTTTTTTCTTACAAAAGAATCTTTTTACTTTTAATTAATTATTTGATTATATATTTCAACTTTTAGCGAAACGGAGAGAAAGATCTCTATGCTGAAATGAAAAAATTAATAATTCAAAACACATTCCTTATTATTGTATTATAGTTCTCTAGTCTGACGTTTATTGAAATATTGCGTTGGAGTTGTTCTCCAGGCTTTTATAATACAGTATTGATTATTTATATCCATTCATTTTATTTGCTATTCAAACTTATGTTTGAATAAACTAAGAATAAACCAATTATATAAAAATAGCTTGACATGCTTTACAATTTTGTATTTTTTCATCAAGTTCTTCAAAATTTCTGTTTTTTTTAATGGACCAGGAACAGGGTTTTAGCCATTTTTTTTAAAGTTGTGTCAAAACCCTCAAATCCTGTAATAATTTTCTTCTTAATTTTTCTCTTGCACAAAAAATCAAAGTTTATTCTTGTTTTAGAATTGTAAGCATAACCAATATTAATATTAATGTACCCATAATTCTTCAATCAATAATAGTGTTTCAATTCCCTAGACTCAATTTTCTCATATGTTTTCCTAATCTTTTATCCATTCTGGATTATGACAGGCATTCAGTTATCAGTCTACACAAACTCTTTTACCACAATGAATAAATTATATAATAACTATGTCTAGAAAAGTAAATATAATATGCATAAGGAAAATTCATCATTTTAAACAATTTTATATTTCATAGACATTAATTTATTGAATAATTATATTAATGTTAAACAACAAATGGAAAAATGACAAAGGTTTTTGAATAATTAATACATGAAAACATCAGTAATTTAAAGTGTTTGATTGTATGATTGTCTAATGTGTAAAATCAAAAGAAATAAGTAACATACAAAAGATGTACAAAAAATATTAGGATTTCTGCCTAGTTTTCCTAATTAAAAGATTTGATCCAAATTAAGATATTGAAATGTTGATAGTTGATAGGAGTGCACCATGTGTCAAGCTTGTTCCAACACTAGGTGCATCTCATAAAATGCCTTTTTATAAATTCCATGAAAATGTTGGCCTACCAAAAAAGTGTCAGGGTTTCTAACCACTTTATCTGCATATAAAGTAGGAGATATGCCTCACTCCTAATAAAGGCCTAATTAATTACCTACACAGATAAGACTTTCTGAACCAAGACACACAATCAAAGGGTTATTGTTTAATTTTTAATGGCAATTGGCAAAATACATTTGATGTTTTAACAAAAGGGGATGTTGTTTATGATGTTATGGAAAATTATAGCCAAATTACTTATTCCATAATTTCCTAAGTCTCTAAATAATATTCATTATGAACTATTTTTAAGTCTAACCAATTTATCTGACCTGGCAAGCTTAACTAGTAACTAGTATAGGGGTAATGCATCAAGTTTGGAGGATAGTAATACAGATTGCCAAGATTTAATTTACCCTATTACTTATCTGGATACTTTAAATAGTCAACAACAGTAGGTATAAACCATTGATGAGGGGTTGAAAAGGAAAGGGCATTAAATATTTTTATCTTATTTTGGACGGTTAAGTAGTTAATTTTGTACTGAACTTTCTTAGATATTTGGGGTTAAATTAGCCAAATCTTAATAAGGCCTAATCATTTATTCAATAAATAAATGCTGCTGGTGAAGTGATTTTGAAGCAACTGACACAGCTGCAGGCCGCCTGCAGGAAATAAAATATTTTTTCCAATTGTTGTTTTCAATCCACCTCCCACCCTGTGATGAAAGTTATTACTTATTATTGTGTTGTTATTGAATTTAAAATGGCTCTAGGTTAAGATCCAAGTTCAGATTGCACTGTGGTGTTGTTTATATGTACATGGTTTATCACTTTCTAAGAACTTTAAGCGGAATAAATGAACATTTGAAATCAATTAGTTTAATTTGATGAAATCTTAGCAACCTGATGCTGTTAAGTGAAACATTATACTCTATGTGCCAATATGGTTCTAATACATTTAAATCCCTAAAGTGAAGCACAAGTTTTGTAAGATTATGCTAATGGAATGTGAATGTAATACAAATATTGAAAATTCACTTATTCTCTAAATGAATTGATTATATGAACACCTTAGGTGCGTGCAGAGATTATAGTGTGTAAATAACAGGAATTGACATGACTGTTCCACGCTCTCTGGAAATATTTCAGAAAATTTATAAAGTATTAAGTAATAGGTGTGTACTGTGTATGTCTATTAAGTTCTCGTAAATCTTGTAATCTTTGTTTTATCATTTTTGGGAATTTTTTAAATGTTTTTTTTTAATGTTATTTGGGCTTTAAGTTATAGGTGAAGCTTATATTATTTTGAAAATATTAAATTAGTAATAGAAAACTTAACTAGCCATACTCCAAGAATCTGGATCAAAAGTATTTCCCTGTGAGAAAAATAAAAGTTTTTGCATGCAATTTCATTTGAAATCAACGCCATTTTGTAAAATGGAGTCCTGCAATTCTGCAAAATATCCATGAATATTGAATTATGTTGGATGCTTTTCTTACCTTTCCATGGGGGTAATAATATGGATTTGTATTCTAGAAATCTTTTATGTACTAATGGCCACAAAGAGCGAGAAGAGGGTTAGATTCCTACCATACCCCACCCCCCCCCCTATTTCTTGTTTAAAAAGGGGCATATCGTTTTTTGAGTGCAAAAATGTGTTTTTAAAACTCTAGCATAATGTATGTAGTTAAACAAAATAGATTTTTCCTTTCGAATTAGGGTTCTTGATTTTGCTACATGTTAAACAAATCTCTTCAAATAAAAGACTCGCATTTATATACACATGGCTTAGGTTAAACAAAACAAAGCGCATAAATTTTGATGAGAAAATAATTTTGAAAATACCAATATCAAATATTATTTTACATGTATTTTATAAGCATGATTTATACCTAGTTTAGAATTTTTTCAAAATGATAAAAAAATTAAACAGTATGTTAAGGTGCCAAATCTATCTATGTAAATAAATAATAATTAGATGAACTTAGTAAAACTACAAAATATAATATTTATTCTCAAAGTAAGGATTTTCTAGTAAAATCTAGTAGTGTAATAATTATGAATTCCTTGGCTTTAAGTCTATCTAAGATTCATTGCAATGTTGAAAATATACCTCTATCACCACCTTACACAGACTTTTTTGATACAGGAAAAAATTATTTTAAAATTGATCAAAATATTAGAAGAAACATGTAATTTTGTTTGCACAGTTGGAGCCGATTGCTCGGCTGGATTCAGCTCTCATGGAGGATCATATAAACTCTAACATAGGTAATATTTCATTATTTTTCTTTACAGTTTTTTGTAAAAGCTTCGTTTCTATTAAACTATTTGTCATTTTTAGGTTGTTAAACTATAACTGTTTCCGTAGAAAGCTCAGAAAAATAGAAAACCTAACAATAATTATTTAAGCTAAATATTTGAGTAAACTAATACAGTAATATAAAAATAAATTTAAAGATTATCCCATCTACAAGCAAAGCATGTACGAGACAATTATAAAGAGTGGTTTTATAATTAACTCAATTTACTTATATAAAGTCTTAGTGTCGAAGCTACTGCATTAAATTTATTTGTTAGTCGGTCCGTCATTCCGTCTGTAACGCCTTGAGGGAAATGTGATTTTTTCTACTGTAATTCAAGATATACAGCTGATTTTTTGTTAAGATTTCCTTTTAAAATAAAGTATCCTGTCATTAATTTACTATGTTCGTCAGTCAGTCGGCCATAGTTCAAAAGACAAATTTCTTTTAATGCATACTGAATATTTCCATTTTATATGAATATTGTCATACTTATTTTATTACTAATAAGGTTTAAAAAAAAAACATTTATTTTTTGAAAGGGCAAATTGTGAGTAAGATAAAAATATGCCAAGAATGGTGACAAACAAAGTCAACTGATAAACTTATCTTCCTTGGAAATCCCCAGAGTGAGATAGAAAGAGAGAGGGCAGGAGGGGGCAGTGTCATACAACATTGCAAAATATTGCAAATATTTGGGAAATATCTTTTATTCCTTGAATGTCCTATTTTATCCCCCTCCCATGTAATAACGTTATGTAGCGCAGCTACTCTGTGAATAGGGTATTTGTTTACGTCGTCCATCTCTCAGTAAGATAACATACGGGTATTATTTTCCCTTAATATTTTAATAAGTTTCAGAGCAGGCTGACGGACCATGTGATGGATGAATCTCTATTAAGAGGAATCTTCACGTAGACAATCAACCATTTAATCAAAAGCCCAGCTCAGAAAATTACATTTCTCCGATAGCATTACTGATTTTCTCCAGCTTATACCAATAACGAAATTAATTCTAAAAAAATCACGAAACCTATACTTTTTCTTCAGCTGTTGTTGGGGGGCAACACATCGTAAAATTGACGACCTCTCCATTTGCCCCCCGAATATTATTTTATATTTTTTTCTCTTGTTGGTTATAACTTATACCTTATACCTGGATTTTCTTGCGAACAGACAAAGTAGTTTAAAGAATAGATTGGCTACAAAAACCCCTTCTGACTTACAAAAGAAAAATTCTAAGTACTACTAAAGTTCTATCAATAGTCAATGAACATAACACTTAAAATACTGGAATTCTGGGAAGGGGGGTGGAAGGTCCCCATAATGATATCGCAAATATTTTGCGAATAATGTGTGTTATGTGAACAATAAAATGTGCCATAATTTCCGCCAAAGAGTTTTATTTTGGCCAAAAGTTAAAGAAAAAGAAATCAAGGAAGTGTTTAGCTTTGGCTATAAATTCACGTGCATCTCCAATGATGATACACAAAATTACCCCTTCTGTAGAAAAAAATATTTGTAGTTGAAACGTTTTAGCACTCAACTTAAAAAAACTAACCAATCAAAATTCCATAAGATCCCCCAAGTTTTTAAGGTAGCGAATTAGAAAACGTTATTATAAAACTTTGGGGACTAGTGCAATAAACAGCCCAATGTCCCCTCTTTCCCTCGGAAAGTTATATTGTTATAGATTTGATGATAATTTGCGGTGCTAGCTATTCATTTTTATGCGGAAGTGATGTGACATTGAACAATAAACCTGTATATTTACAGTTTAGAAGCTTGTACACTCTATATTATTATACACAAGGATGACGATAATCAAAGTAAATTAGAACCCTTAGTATTGGCGAAAATTTGCTGCCGATTTTAACACTAAGATAATGGGAATGGATTGACCTATAAAAGGTGCAACAACACATTGCTAGCTGTCGGCGAGTTGGTTGCTTCAACTCTCTATCCATCCATTCTTCGTCATACCTATAGATCTTAAAAGGTTTACCTCTTAGTTCGTTGTTGTATTATGAGGAGAAGGGGAAATGCCCCAGCAAAATAACAAACGCAAAAGGGTTTTGTTCGTGTAAGTAATATAAATTAAGTTATTGAGAAGCTTCGCAACAGAAAATATACTGAGGCAATATGCAATTTATTAAGTTAACCAATGCCATGTTGTAGGATATAAAAGTGGTTAGAATTGCCAATAATAATGTTTTTTTTCTGGTTAGATGAATACAAAAAGGTTGACAAATATTACTACTAAACTGATAAATGTTAAACGTAAGGCAAATATAAACATGAAATGAACTAGATTAAAGTTCAATTTTAAGACAGTTGAAAGCATAAAATCAATCAGAATAGGTAAACAAATAAAAGTAAAATTAAATATGGAGAAGGGTTACTTGTTTATGTTGTATCTTCGCTACTTCTTAACTTGGAGTTTAATGTCTAAAGGATGAAGTAAACACAAGAAATTTAAAACGATGTATTATTGGATGCTGTACAAGATTTCTTTGTACTCTGATAAAGTGATGCTCGCAGTAGGCTAAACTAACGATACCCCCCATCAATCCCATTAACCACATCCCCTCCCTTCCTTCTTGATGAACGAATTGACTAATAAATAAGGTCCATATTAGCAAGCTAAATTAACAAAAAAAAATTCCCCTGTAACATACATCGACGTATATCCTATATCAATTAAAATGTATTAAATTCAGTTATAGAAATGGCAAATATATTATCTTTTTATTATTATACATCCTTAAAATATTTCCTCTTTTTTCCTGTTTATTTAGAGTATGCAAACAAGCAAAAACCATCTGGAGATGTCAAACATAAAAGATTGATTAACATTGTTATTGGCTGCAATAAAAAGTAAAAACTATAAGACTCACCGCGTAAAGCTTTTTTAAAAAATAAAAATCCTTCATCAAATACCTAGTTCATTAATAACAAACAGTTTTAAATTTCTAAATTCGCCAATAAGCAAGAGATACTTACTTTAACGTTGACTTAGAGATGGAAGGATATATAGATGGATTAATAGATAAATAGAAGCATAGACAGAGTAATTCCGGATGCACAGTACAGTGTTAAATACATACAGTGTGGACTTAAAAAATATATATTTTAAGGTTTGTAGGCTTATAAAGCCCAAAAGAAAAAGAAAACCTTATTCTTTGTACATTTACATAATGCCTTTTTTCCGCCTTGTTTTTGACAGGATGTATTTTTTGTAGCCTAAAATCTCTGTTTGTTGGATTGAGTTGTTAATTTTGTGATGAAATATTTGAAGTACAAAGTTTTGTATTTTATAAAAGTACTTTTTTATGAACATACTGTACATTCTTGATGTTGGTTTAATAATGTAAGCAATAAAGTCTTCGCTTTCTCGCCTATTCTTGTAAAGTTAGGATTTCTAAAAATATAAAGTTAATTTTAGACTTATTAGTCAAACACTTCAAAGTCATACAAACATGTATAAATTTTAAATATGCTGTAAGATAATCAACTTGTAATTTGACTGCACATAATACACTGTTCTGTTTTATCTGAAATAAAAATTGCTTGCTATTGCTGCGCTTCTCATGGACATAATTGTATATGTTTAAAATTAGTCTTTCAAAGTCCTGGCTATCATTGGGCTTATATAACATAAAGTTTAGTAATAATGCGGCTAAATTTATTCCACAATGGCACATACACTATATGTACATAGACGTGTACAGGGAGGGTCTGGGGGAAAATACCCCCGTTTATTTTTTTCAAGGATGGTAAAACTATCCTCCCCCCATAGAAAAATTTCTCAGGAGGGTAAGTAAAACCAATTTTGCCGTTATTCCTCCAGGTCCCAATAATGCAAATCGCTAGAGGAGGGGTACGACCCCTCCTGGGATTTATTTTCTTTTGAGGGATGAATATTTCAAAATCGTGTACATGCCCTTGTTTATGTAAATACACTAAGACAAGAATTCAAGGCATTATTATGTAAACTGAATTATAATTACATTTAAGTTCATTATCTCAATCTCTTGTATTCATTGATATAGAATTACTTTGATATTGCACCAGATTTTTGATTACTCTAATGCAATGATACTTCCAGCTGGCCTATTAAACGATACCTCCCTATATTAGCAACCTAAATTAAAAAATTATTTTGTTACAATATCCATATGTTATATATCCATTCTTAGAGTAGACCCAACTATATTTGATAGGGTTTGAAGAACACCTGCCATACTTATGCAGGATTAGATAACAATAAGAAAATTCATTAAACATTGTTGTCTTACAAATGATGTTATTTGCCTTAATATTCAGAAAGTGATCATTATTTTAGATAAATATGAAGGCTTATTGTACTGGTATCAATGCCTCATGAGTCATAACTGAAGCATTTTTCATGACCCTTGCTTTCCTTCAGAGGCTAGGGGCGAAGCAGTTAGTTTCTTGTTATTTCTAGTATTTCATAAAACTAATTTTTACATAATAAAAACAAGAATAGAACGTTAAAGAGAATTATTTTGAAATTCTGCCTTTAATACCTTGTAAGTTAAGTATTTGGATAATAGGGTTTTTATTAGACTTTTGATTAATTAATCTGTCATTAATTGGATAAATTATATAATTATAAAGCCTATAATAATTCTAGTATACCAGGAACCCTTTATATTTTTATTCAAAGTATAAACATATACTTCAAGATGAGACAGAATGTTCATCCGTACTGCCCTTACATACTTATTTACACACAACAACACACACTCACACACACAAACTAAGAGAAATATGAGTCATAGGTCTGTATTCTCTCTTTTTGAGAATGGTTGCCTCCCCTCCAATATCTCTCTCTAGTACAGAATGCTTTTCTCAAAATAAAAAAAAAACTTCTAAATAATGTGTTTAAAATTTTCCAAAAAAGCTTTCTAAATATATAACAACAAGTTCCAAAGCTTCTTGAGGTTATTTTACTTTATGCCTGTTCAAAAATTCTGTATAAATGTCTTTCATAAATATTAGGAAATATTCTAGCCATCTTCTATAGCACATTAGTATTCTTGTTCATTATTCAAGATTCAACCATTTTGTATGGAAGATTTATCTTTAAAATGACATGTCTTACTTTACAAAATGAAAATCATCACATGATCTATACGCTGAGAAAAAAGGTTTAATAGGACATTCTTTGCTTACTTTTTTGTTCGCCAAAACTTTATGAAAGTGTACACAAATATACTTATTAATATTTTTCTATCATTAATTTTTTATTTAAATTATTTGTGGTTGAATTTGGAATTTGATTCTGCTAAATCATTGTGCACAGTTCTGTCTCTTGTGCCCGTAACGGAAAGTTCTTATTGTTTGATAGGCATGTTAGACTTGCCCTATCTATTTTAACCTAAACATTTCTGTATCAATTAGGTACAATTTGAAACACAATTTTTAAAAAAAAATTGTATAATGTTATCTTACTATTCAATTGATTTTTGGATCGATAGATCCCAGGACTGTTATATATAAGTCCTAAAATGTCCAAATGAGCATCCTGTACTCAAGTAACTTTGCGATATATTTTTTTATATTCATCAAAAGGCTTTTTTAATTTACTTATTTATGAGTTTCCCTTTAAGCTTTTGTTCGTAAAAAGAAATGGCTAGCCCACAAGAAATAAATTGATATAAAACCTAGACGGGGACAGATTATAAAGTATTACCCTTTTCTTGGATTCGTAGCTGATCTAAAATTTACTTTTATACGGTTTTCTAGAAATCTAACATTGTAACATTTTTTTACCATTTCATTTGAACTTAGTGATTATAATAAAAAAGACTATTAATTTTCTAAAATATTAAGGCTTGAAAATATACTCTTCTAATATAAGTGACTTCTTATTATGATTTGTTTTTACCAAATTAGCAAGGCGCAACAATTTCATTTAAGCCATATTGTTCATTACCTATATTCTACTAAATCATAATATTGATCATCTTTCTAAGAACCATTCCTGTAATAAGATTTATATTCAGCTGTGCCAAAAATTAAGAACTTGTGCTTGTTTTCCTATTGTAATGTATGGCCCTTTTTATTAGCCCAACAAAAAATTAGGACAAAAGCAAAAAACTTTTTCTTATTGCACTATTTGTATTATTATTCCTTGCTTTTTATTAACACATCTTGAGTGTTTATGAAGCAGCTTATAGTACCTATGAAAAAAATGTCGTCATACAATACAAAAGCCAGATAATAGGCCAGTATACATTTTATCATTGGTCAATTAAAGTATTTACTTGTCTATCATTGGTAATTTATATTGTATGAAGTCATTTTTTATAGGCACAAAAAGCTAATCCGTGTTTATGAATCCATAAATCGGCCAATATATGTTAACATAAATGAGAGTTTTTGCTCTATAACTGCTATTTAGCCGTTTGTTTTGTAATCATATTTTATTTATCCCATGTGTAAATAAAGAAATGTTAAACCTACTGTTCCCTGTAACCAATTATAGAGAAACTTCGCTTTCAAAACAAATATTGATAATCCAAATATTTAATTAAGTAATCACAAAAAACATTAGATATCTTTATTGTAATCAAATGCACTACTTTAGTCAAAATGATGTTAATTTGATTTAAAGATATATTTGTCATCTATACCTATAGAAGAGAATTTATAACTTTTTTTCAAGCTATACTTCAAATGGACCATAACCATAATTCAGGTGCCATTGCTCTTTCCCTTCCTGGTTGTTGAAAATTGATATAAACCTTGCTTACACCAATAAAAGTGTAATAGAATGAGGATGCTCCCCCCCCCCTCCACGATAAAATCTAGTTTACAGCTTTTCTACTTTTTCTATACAGTGTTTTTGTTATGTAACTTAATTTTAGAAAATAGCTAAACATAAAAACTTATTATAAGATAATACTCAAGTCTTGACCAAACGTCCGTCAAAAGGTTCCTTCTTAGAACACAGCCGCTACGTGTATTCATAAAGAGCAGATTTTTGCTTTAACAGAAAAAAATTGCCTAGCAATTTTATATGATAACTTAACTTTACTCTTTCACAGAATAGCAAATATCAAACGCTCTAAAGAAGGTATCAACTAGAATTAGGTAGGGAGTAAGATAGGTTGAGGTATAGGGGGGGGGGGGTAATTTGGGGGGTTTAAGGGTTGATAAAAGGTTTAGGGGGCTGGGGGGGAATGGTGAATGCAGGACCGGAGTAAAACTTAACAGTGTCATTTTAGTCGCACAATACAGCAAAGAAAACATAGTCAGAATAATTTTAAAAAGCCCAAAACAGATTATCATTCTGTCTTTTCTGGACATATTAATTTTTTACATTCCTAATACTAGTTTGCATTTAACTTTTTTTATTATTTACAATTTAAGTTGTTTCTTTTGCTTAGGTAAATATTTTTACTTCTAATTAACTGCAGTTGTGTATTGACACTAAAAAGGGTGTAATATTGAAGGACAAAGTTTATTGCAATTCTACTCAAACTTTCTTTCTTTCTCCCCCTATCTCTATCTCTTTACCTCTCTCTCTTTATCTATCTTTCTCTCTCTCTTTCTCCACTTCTAGATATTTATCTCTCTCTTCAGTAAAATCTTTTATATTAAGATAGCAATACCCTACGTAATGCATGACTCTTCATTTTATCTTGTCATCCGAACATTGGTATCTTGTTTAATTAGCTATTCTACTTATGGACTTAATTGTCCTTGTTTGAAAAAAAACTGCAAATTGGGAGGGGCTAGCCCAGCTCACTAACAAAATTAAAAGGATTCTTCTCTTCATTTTGTTTTTGCAATGAAATTGGTACTTTTCAAATAAGTTGTAACGTAGAAAAAGTTTAGATCAGTTATTACACATTTCTAAAAATGAGGGAAATGATTTCTTTTAAACAGTTTCAGACATTATATTTAAGAAAATTATATCCATAAGCTAGTAAAATCAAAAAAAAACGATAGGTTAAAAAATAGAACAGTAGTGTAGTACACCAAAACAGTAGAATAAAGGATCTAAAATACATAGATAAAGGCTTCTAGGGGCGTATATGATATAAAAATAATGTAGAATTAAATTTTGGTATATTCCATTTCGTGGCAACGCCCCTTAAGGGTTAGAGCCCCCGCAGTGGCTAAAAATAGGAGAAAAGCTACTGTGTAAATACGATGAAACGTTCCTAAGGGGCGTTGCCACGAAAGGGACTAAATCATTAAATTCTATGCATCCCTTTTCTAAAAGTTTAAAAATATAAATTTTATAAGATAACTCATCTAATTTAGGTATAGAGATACCTTAATCATCTTTTAAAATTTATTTTTTACTTTTTACCATTTAGAATAATTGACAATGTTTCAACTTTAAAAAAAAATTAGGATTGAGGAAAACAATCTAATCTTTAAAACAAATAACTTTTTCATTTAAAGAACCTTTGCAATTACAACTTTTTTTGTTGAAAGTTTCTATATTTTTGGAGATTTTACCTTAAGAGTCATTATCTTTAGCGAAGCAATTTTAAAAGTTTATATGCTGGTATATCGTTTGGAGGTAAATGTGTTTTCGAACCCAAATGTTGTTTCAAACTTTTTAAATAACTGATGGGAGGGCAAACACTTCAGACGTTTTTTTTCTCGTAAATACAGGTCTGTATAATACACATAGGAGGGAGGGGGTAGTGTACGATAGACTTTGAATTATTCTGGTACCAACTGGTTTAAAGATATGTGTTTATTAGTTGCCTTTAAAACTTAGTACTGGGTTACTCTTAATAATTCTTGATTAGTTGGTTAAAACTAATCCCCCGAAATTGAAGACAATCCATGCTTGTAACTCTATAACCACTATCTTTTCAGAGCCGAGCGTTCCTCTGAGTGTGTACCAGGAACTTCTGGAACTCGAGGGGAGAAGATCCCTCTCCAACTCATCAAACAGCATCAGGTAACTATTCTTATTCTGAACTGTATAAAATCAAAATAAGCCATCAGACAACTAAACCTTTGTCTGGAAGTTGTAATGATTTATGGTAATGAGGTTCATCTGTTTATGGATCAAGGCTATCACCCATACTGGTACTATTATTCATAAGACGGCCACTTTTAATGTCATTAGTTATGACGCAATTATGCCGGTTGCCTGGCTTTGCATCAAAATGCAAATGTTTATAAATAGATTTAGAATCATATTTCAGCCTTGATTTGAAATCTAACATGGTGGGGAATTTATTACACATATACTTTTTAAATGAATGATTTCGTCCAATAAAGCTAAGCTTTTTGGCTTTGTTTTTTTATTACATATTAGGCTTTATAGTGTTTAGTATTAAGCTAACTTAAGACTTAAGTATAAAGTTTTTTATTTTCAGTATTGTAATAATTTAATTCTATTTTTTGGGGGGTTAAAGTACATTTATTATTTCTATTGTAAACATGGCAATCCTTATATAAAAGTAACAGGATGTCCGTCTGTAACTAAAGATCTCGTATGAGTAAAAGAATACTGATAATACAATTTCTGAAGTACGTATTTGTTTTTCCAAATATTTTCCCCTCTAGTATAAATGCATAAACCACAAACCTTTGGTTTTATCTAATTATGCCATCATAATACAATTTTAGAATTCATACAATATAGTAAAATTTGGTTGCATTGTATTTTCAACTGCTTACTTAATCCTAATCCATAGCCCCTGCAGAGACCTAGCAATTCCCTAAAAGCGCATATGGACCACGAACGAAATCTTTGAAAAAAATTTGATCTGATGTAAGTAAAAGTACCTAATCCCCTCAGGGTTTTAAAATGTTGTCATATTTTTTGATTTGCAGAATTAATGTAAGTTTCCGAATAGCTTTAATTATCATTTGCTTTTCTCTTCATTACGAGGTTCCCCTCCCTTAATTTTAGATTTCTAAATTAGATTTCAAACTCACCCCTCTAACGAGCAAAATATTTGGAAAATGACATATTTTACGACTCAAGTGCTATACTTACCACCCCCCCCCCTCTCTCCTATTTTGTAAATTTGTTAAGCGCCTTTGGGAGAGCTCTAACTGAATTTAAAGGATAATAAACACAACAACTACGTTTATTTTTTTCTACTAAATTCAAGGATGGGAGGCCAAAAACGATAAACTGTACAAATATGCGATTTTGTCAGCAAATTTAAAATATAACTTAATTTGAAAAATACATTAGTTTTATAGGAGGGGAAGAGCTGTTTTTAATTAAATAAAAAATATCAAAACTCATTGTTTCTATATTATTATCTTAAGGGATAGGACAATAGACGATAAATGTATGTAAACTAAAATTGTGAAAAACAAAATTACCCTTTCTATAGATTAAGATTGTTGGTGAAAGTTGGAATTTTACTAGTTTTAAAGTTTTTAGACCGGTACTAAGTTTTTATAGTCAATAATACCCTTAGTTTTAATTATTTTCTGTGTTAAATTGTTATTACTGTGACTTATTTGGACTTTAGTTCTTTAAATTGTTCCCATCTATGCTTTAAAAACTTTAACTTTAAAGTTTTATAATAAATAAACTTCAAGAGTTAATTTTCTCTTCTGTAGAATATGTTTTCCAAAGTCTAGCCGTTAGGTGTAAAATTTAAATAAATTTTATTTTAAAGCGAGGCTTTCTACATTTAATATGTTCTCGTATCAGATAGTTTTGTTCGTTGATTTAAGCGTTACTTTATAGTCAATACTTACACGAAAATTCTTATAACAATAAGTTATAATATAACTTTGGCAAAAGACTTTACTCCTGTTTCAATCATGTTGATATTTTAAGCATTTTTTACATCATGACTGTTTTGTACTATAAACTTGATATTTAAAACAGATATGCTTTTAATGATTGAAATGTACCAACTCTATAATTACTTCGTAAATTGTGAGCACATTTAGACTCCTGTTTAATACTGAAAGCACTCGCACTCCATCTATTTTCATTTCTTTATGTGTTGTACGATATGTTGAGCTTCGTTTTTATGGATAGATTTTTTCCGTTACTTTTATTTCTTTATTTTCCATCGTGTAATGAAACTTAAGGAAAATATTATGGTATTCAACTGAGGTACTCAACTTAGTTGAAACAACAACTCTTATAAAAAAGAATAGAAAAAAAAAGGATGACAATATTTATTAATATGAGCTAAGACTTTGAAATAAAAGTTAAACGTACAAACTGATTAGTTGCATATATAATGCTAGATACTTTAAGCAAAAGTCAAGAATTATAAAAAAAGGCTTTGCTTTTAAATTAATTAATTCCTTAAATAGAATGGAAATAAAATCTCTATATTGTAATTGTAAATTTTTTCATCTATTCTGTATATATTAAGAAGGTTGTGCATTCACATTCGCATTTGTAAGTCATACAGTTGCGCCGCCAATCGGAAAAAAATATTTAAAAAAAAAATATTTTGCGATTTCTCTTGGAGGGTGATGGTACCCTCCCCCAAAGTAGCTATAAACCTTCCAGGACCTATGAAAAGCTACTCTGTAAAGGAGAATCATACACAGAGATCCTGTTACTTTTATATAAGGATAGTTTTTTTTATGTTGAATGCATATTCTTTAGTCTTATAGTTGAGTAAATCAAGCTAATTAGATTAGTTTATTTATTATCAATTTATCATTGTGATTTTTAAAATATTGTGAAAGTAATAATATGCGGAAGTGAATGCACTCTGTTAAGAAGTAAATCTACAGACAAAACAACCATTATCGTATACAATACAAAGTATTCGAAATAGACAATATTAGGAGTAATTACGATAAGGTTTTTAAGATCATTTAATGTCTTTTCTTTTTTAAATTAAACGCACAAAATTGGAAACGTAGGAAAAATTTAAGAGTCTAACTTTGATTTGTTTCAAAGGTTTAATCTCTTTGTTGGGGCTTTGAGTTCAGTTACATTTAGTGGATGAAATCTTCTTTTGTTGGAATACCAATAGAATCTTCTTATTGTTGATTGTGTAGATTTTATTATTATATGGTAAGCCCCTTGCACGGCATAACATATTTAAATTGAAGCAATTCTAATGGACCTACAAAATGATTTCCAGAATGATTATTCTATGAAAAATCTAATGTTTATGAGCATTGGCTTCTTGTAAACATGAAAACCTTGTTATTTCAGCAGTGTTAATGTATATTTTGTCTGTCAGTTACAAGCGTAGTTTCTATATAAACCAGAAGTGAATTCTTAAAAAACTTTTGCCCCACTAAAATCCGTGAGGCAAACTAAAAATTTAGAGGGGATTATTTTGCCTCACTAAAATTTTAGTGGGGCAAAAAATTCTTTAAGAATTCACCTCAGGGCTCGACTGTACATCATAAAAAAAGACTTCCTATCGGTGCAGCCGTCGTTTTAGGGTTGTCCATTTTTTGCAGAATGGTAGAGGCACATTGGACTGTAAATTATAATGGTCACAAAATTTTTTTCGTATTTGTTGACAAAAAAACTTTGGGTGTTTGGATTGATTGTTTTTGGTTGATAACAAAATATTAATATCCATAATTTTCAACCAATAACTGTAATCTACAAAGGGGTGATTTTTGTTATCATCACTAGATGTATATCAATTTATCAAGCTGTACTTTTAAATTTTTAGCAAAGATTTTTTCTTGGCCGAATGATGGATATTTTTATTCTAGTGTACTGTATAATAATCTACTGTTATAATGTATTTTGGTTATATTCGAGATAAACAATTCCACTAATTGTTTTTATCTCGGCTTTTCCCCTATGAGCTAGGGTTACAGGATAGGTAGATATACTAAAAATAAAACAATGAAAAATTTTCTTTACAAATTGCAAAGCTAATATTTTTTGGTAAAAAATTTAATGATATAGTAGGATAAAATACTATTAGAATGAAAAAAAAATAAAGACTGTAATCTGTCTAAACTGCGTAGATAGTGTAGGTTTTTCAACTAGTTTTGACTGCGAAAATATTTTAGTCTAATAGATACTGTAGAGTTTATATACTGCGTAGATAGTGTAAAGTATAGACTGCAAAAATAATGTATAATATGCAACTTAGAGAATAATTTTTACGGAGGACTTTATGTAATAACAATGTAGGTTCATATATTTATCCCTTTATTGTATACAACAACTTGTATTACATACTGACAGATAGGATTATTTTTATTGACAGAACGATAACACCATTTCTAGACCAGTTGGTTATCATAGAATCTGATTAGAAACAGGGGTTTTAGGGATACTATAATGGTTTTTAATGTTTACGTGTCAAGTTACAGTTATTAAGATGCTAATAAATATTCAGGGAAGAATAAGTTGAAGATTAATTGTCATTGTACCCTCCCTCCCTCTGAACTATGAACATTTATAAAAAAAGTTATTCAGATACCTTAATCAGAAAAGGGAGATTAACTTATTATTGGGTATAATAATTAGATGCACGGCCTTTCTGTTAACAATTGTATATCCAAGTGTTTCAGGAATCATGGTGCTTTAGATAAATATACAGGATAGCTCAAAAATTTCTAAATTAAAATCAACTCTGAACTAAAACAAACTATTTCATTATAGAAAAATTTACTAATAAAATTTAAACTTTTTAATAAAGACAAAATTAGGTTAATCTCTCACTTCCTATCTATCTCTCTTTTCTTTCTCTCCTTATCTGCCACTCTTTCCTTTTATCTGTCTGTCCAATAATCCGATATCATGTTCCTTTAATCAAGTGGATTTTTTTGTTAGTTGTTGTTTTTGTTTAATATTTTTTTGCTTGTATAGTTATAAAAACTTTCCATAATTTTTCCTTCTCACTTTTTAGCTTAAAAAGTAAGGATTTTGGGAAATTAGAGCAACAACAAGAACAAAAATTTCATTGAAACAAGGTGGTCAACAACCACAAAAGTGAAGCTCTAAAATCAGACGGTAGGATAAACGAAAATCAACAGTTGAGTAGAGTGTAATGAACTTGAAGTTGCTATGCTTCCTAAATCGTACCTAATTGTGACTGGAATCATGATGCAGGGTTTTAGATCGATAGGAAAATTCTAACCTGTCTAAATTAATGATAAGAGCTATCCGTCATGGACGGACGAACGGACCGACCTTAATTATAGAAGCTCTTCCCTTTGTGGTAATGGTTTTTATCAAGTAAAAAATATAGTAAATATTCTATCAAATAAGAACAAATTTTTTCATCAGTAGAGATGCATCGAAAATTGTAAAAAACAGTTGTAAATTAAACAGTAAAAATGAGAAAATCTTTTGATACACTCCGTAAAAGCAATGTTTAAATGATAATGAGTTAATCAACCATATTTATGAATATAAATAGCCCCAAATTCATAAAAGAATTTCTGCCTGCTTTTCTTTTTAACCATTATAGTGAGTAAAAGAATATTGCTGTGAATGCGTTATATATTTTACTCACTTTAGCAGGCATCGTAAGGGTTAAAGGGCGAATATAGGTTCGATATGATATGAGCTTATATCAAAGGTGCAATTCCATAGATTATAAATAACTTAAAA
>LS051045.1:4734-18180 GCA_900241095.1 Acartia tonsa | reverse complement strand
ATCTACCTATCTTACTATATATCTATCTATCTATAGGATGGAGAAGGTTACTATTACTGGCATATCTCATCTGGAACAATATAGGGAGCTCTATCTACCTATCTTACTATATATCTATCTATCTATAGGATGGAGAAGGTTACTATTACTGGCATATCTCATCTGGAACCATACAGCGTGAGCCCCCGACACTTAACAACCAAGAACAGACCAATCAAATCATCAGGTAATCTATTTTTTATTTATAACAGTTGCAAAGTAAGTTATAGAGTAGATGCTCATTGGTGACAAAAATATGCTTATTTCACAGCTATTTTATTCAGAGACCGAATAAAAAACATTGATGTTAAAAAAATTTAATTTGAAATACATTATTACAGATACACATAATAATGAAAGCTTATTTTTATTTCTATCCTAGCTGTACGGACGGACAGGCGGATACATTTGTTAATATGCTAGCTTCGCTGCTTTGAAATGTTAGAACGTGTTATTTGGTTAGTTTGACTTTAACAGCGCGTTTAACACCCAAAATCATAAATTTTAACAGAATATTTTTCTTTTAAAGTATGTTTTAAACAATTTAACATCTCGGATTGGATTATTACAAATACATTAACTACCTACACTTTCATCTATATTAATCGATGATCCAATAAGATCCAATAATTGGATATGAGTTTTTGCTTCTCTTTTACAAGAATAGATTCGCAGAAAAAGTAGTCTTATTTGGAAAACATGGTTATCAAAATTTAACTGTTTGAATCATAATTGAAAAAAAAGCTTAGCCAGCTTTTGTCAAGTATGATAGTTTTTGTAGTAAAGATTTTTTCTATTTTTAATCATAAATTTATTAAGTAGTTCACCCCTTTTTAAATTGACACTTCCCCCCCCCCCTTTCCCCGGCTCTCCACTTTTAATTTTGTCGACAAATGTTAAAATATAAAATGCATGTCAATTCTATTTTGTGACCAGGTGACCACTACACTTCAATAATAGAATATTGCCAATATGTAACAATATTGGCAAGGTTGCCGAAATTGTACATTTTTTTGCAAATGTATCTTTAGAAAATCACGATATATAGAAATCAAAACTGAGATAATTAGTGAATATTTTATCAGGGATCTAAAGGGATAAGACAATGGCCGATAAATTTATATCCATTCCCAATTATGATAAACAAAATTATCACTTTTGCAGATTACAAATACTGGTGGAAACGTTTGGACACTCAACTTATTGATCCAACAAATCAAATTTGATAATAGTCCTCAAAGTTATTGAATTAACGAATAAGAAAAGGTTGATATAAAACTTTGGGGACTAGTGAAATAAACAGTCCAATGTTCCCTCCCCCCCTTGAGTTTTAATTCTTTATTGTTTTTTTTTGTAAAGAATTACGTGAATTTACTTTTTTGGTCAACCCTAACCTTTATATTGGTTTTACATATTTATGCTGCATATTTGCCATTATTATTGCCAATATCCATTTTTTGCTGAAACATTTAGTTTCGATTACAGTATTACAGCCTGATTAAGATTCTAGTTGAAAGAAATCTTAATGGTTAAAAAGCGCAATTATTTCTTTAAAAATTTACTGCGGCATTCTGGTTTCTGTGCGCATTTCGCTCTGAAATGTTAAAATAAAGACGATCTATTAAGTTATTTATCTTGGTGTTTTTTTTGGTAAAAACCCATCTTAGTCCATTTCACATGGGTAGGATATTTGACTGCATAATATTGGCCACATCTGAATGCTACTCACAACACAATTGACCATGCAAATTTTATGCAAAGAATTGGCAAAGCATGGTGGCTGACTTGGTGTGCATACTAAACTAAGAAATTGGCTGACTTGGTGTGTGTATTAAACAAAAAAATCTTTTAAAATTCTCGTGTAACAAAAATGAGAAAAATGTTTACCAGAAAAAGTTCTGCATTTAGTTGAGGTAGTGCAGCTACGATGCAATTTAGATCTGTTTATTAGTCCGCTAAGTTATACACTTTTGCTCGCATCAAATTATGCAAATTATGGTACTAACTTGGTTTACATAACTTTCACAAAATCTTCCGTACACACCCGTAACAGATATTATAGATATTTGTCATGTAAACTTTCTAAAATCAAGTTGCTTAAATTATTTTAAAATTTTGTTTGATTGATCAAACATAGTAAATGACCGTATATGTACTGTATGTGACATCAAAGCAGAGGTTAAAACTTAAAATATGTAAAATGCATTAAATATAAAGTAACGATATGTTATATAGATTTGATTTTATAGGGATACTACTCTAGAAGTGTTTGTTACTGTATATTGTTCCTTTTATCTTTAGTTCAAACCTCTGAAGATATTAAAGGAAAGGGGGGGGTGATTAAAATGGGTACACCTTTTTCGCCAATCTCTATGCACGCGTTTGTTTTTAATGAAGGTATTATTTTAGGAATATCCGTAGCTCGAGACTGTTTGAGAACTATGACATGGACACTGTGGCGGATCCTTTTACTGCATCAACAGGTTATAATTTATATTATCTTTCATACAATTGGCAAGAATATACTTCTCATTTACATAAGATTTTTTGTACTAAACATTAACAAGGCAATGAAAAATGATACAATTTTTATGTATATAGTTTGAAAATTTACAAAAGATTAAACTATTTAAACATAAAATATGATATTTAATACTACCATACCCAAAGCTGTAATTTTCTTTTGTTATGTTTCTTACCGTTTTATATTTTGGCTTGGTATATCAGCCCCCCTCACTCTTACTATTAGTAATGAAGTTCTGTGGAAATTAAAAGAAATAATAATGAAAATTCTCAAGTTAATCTCTAGATATGATTGTATGTATAGACTCAGGAATTTAGGAATTCTCAAGTTAATCTCTAGATATGATTGTATGTATAGACTCAGGAATTTAGGAATTCTAAAGTTAATCTCTAGATATGATTGTATGTATAGACGCAGGAAATTAGGAATTCTAAAGTTAATCTCTAGATATGATTGTATGTATAGACTCAGGAATTTAGGAATTCGCCCCTAGCCTCTAGGGGCTTTGCCCCATGAGGACATGAGGTAATTAAAAAAAATATGTAACGCTGGTGCACCAGCACCAGCTGCAACCACTAATTTTTTTGTTTTTTGGGGGAGGTTGGGGGTGTCCCACCCCCCAAGAAAAAAGCTTAAAACCACCACAGGACCAGTATATATGTATATTTCCTGAAGAGTAGAATCCAATCGGTTCATTTGTTACTGAGATCTTAAAGGACAGACGGACGGACGGATATGATAGTATGTAAAGACACAAGAATATAGGGTTAGGACAATGTATGATAAATTTTTTTTTCTTGTATAATAATGTGTATAATTTTGCAATTGGTAATCATTATGAATATCAGTGGGAAGATATGGATGTAGATTAAAAAGCCTCTTCCCCCGTGTTACAGACATTTCCTTTGTTCAAATATTTCATTGTTTCTGAGTCTGCATGGTAAAAGAGTGCCAAGAATAGATTATTTAGCTAAAAATGGATTAGAGTGTTTGTTTTCATTGTTCTTCACTGTTTCAGATACTGTAGGCATAATATGACATGACATTATCAATAAACAATATATTAACAGTAGAGCAACTTTAGACAGTGAATTTGATCTATTTTGTGTCAATTTACTAGATTTCTAAATTTTTTTAAGTACTAAAAGACAATTTATTCTGGGAGGGACACTATTTGTTATCTACAGAAGGGGTATTTTGGGGTTGTATATCAATATATCGACCATATCGTCTTTTTCCATTTAGATCCTTGAAATTTATTAAATACCAAAGAAGTCAAAACTAGAACATTAATGACACCTTGAAATTAACAAAGCATTTGATAATCTTAATAACAATTTATTTCATTTATAATGTTTTCTATCTATAAATAAAAGGCAATCAATATATTATACATCAAAATATATGTTTCTGTTTTAGTGGTTTGATATTTTGACAAAAATTTGGTTAATTTTTCTATGGACGTTATGATGGGTTACTTTTTTTATTCTTTGAACTATCTATCTTTTTGTATATGTCTATTGCTTATGTCTAATGCAAGGGTATATAGACTTAGTTATGAAAGACAAAGACATTATATAATTATCAATATACCCATTTAGGAATTATAATTCTAGTTTTGGATGTACCAATTCATATTTAATAATCATTTGGCATTTCTAAATAATTTTTCCCAAATCTAGTTTTGTAAACCCGCGACTGTGGTGTAGCATGTAGCGCATCCGCTCGTTGTCGGGAAGTAGATTGGTTCAAGTCTTAGACCAACACTGCGTCATAATAAAAGACGTTAAAATGGTTCCAACTGCTGCTATCTCAGATATGCGACATCAACATTTAGAGTAGAGGAATGTCTTGACCCAAAACAGTTGCAACTCATAACTATGCACAGTTAGGACTTTCAAACAAAGGTGGTGCAATCAAAGGGTTGGTTGTCTGTATGGCGTTTGACCGTAAAATCATGCACATCATGAAGCAAGATTTGGTTTATGTAGATATACACCAAAATTAGATCTCGTGGTGTAACCCGTCCTGCTTAGGCTCTCCAGAGGTAAATCTAGAATAGTACTAGAACATTTTTGGTATAAACTTCTAGTTTTGTGCAGAAGTTAATTTGTTTCCTTGAATTATGTTATGTTTAAACTTACACACATATCTCAACTTGTTTCTATACAAGTTGTATCTATGGTTAATCACATATGGATTTAGCCAGTTAAACAAATACCTAAGTTGTTATCAATTTTTAAAAAGGTTCTAAGTTAAAAAATATTTCTCAGTGTCATTTGTATGGTCCCAGAGACCATTAAAGCATTAGTTTCAGCTTGGTTAGATTTAGATTATCTTTCTCGTTTTCTTCAATTTTAAAAGCTTTTTTTGGTATTAAGACAAAAAAATCATTTTGTGAAGTGTTACAATTTCCTGGCTGTTTATCAGATTTTCCTTAGCCATTTTGGCTCGAAGTAAAATAAACTTTTAAAAACTATCAACTATATTTTAATTTTACAAATGCATAGCAATTGCGCAGTACTTAAAACTTTACTTTACTTTTACATAATTTTTTCTAAAAAGTTGATGAAATTACATGAATATATTTTAAGTAACTTATTCTCATCTACATATTATGTATGTAATTGTACAACTCAATTTCATTTAACTTTTACAACAACAAAAGTAACAAGTACATGTTCTTTAATATTTCAAATAAGAGCAAGTAACAAAACATATCTATCAATAATCTTTCCTTGCTTAAGAGGTGCCTGTGAAAAGCTTCCACAAAATTGAGAACTTAATCGGTTCAGTAATTATCGAAATCTTTAATTCTTTGTAGAATAGGATATTCACCTAAATCTTACTATGTCATTACAAAGCAAGTTTTACATATTCTACCAGATTTTCAATTAAATTTTTGAATTCATTGACGCATTTTTTAAAGAATGTGAGAGGAATTACTTTTTTGACTTGAAATAATAGTAGCTTCGCCCCCAAATACTTGGTCATTTAATTTTTATTAAATATCAAATAGGATTTTTTTTATTTTTGGGCACTATCTCACGGGGAATTAACATGCCATTAGCTCTATGTATATTGTCCATGCACAATACTGAGCTCATTAAAATTGTAGGTTCATGGAAAGAAAGCAAAGTAGCGTGTTTTGTCATATGGCACAGTAGTTTTTCTCTTGTTTCTAGCCCATGCGGGGGGCTCTAACCATCTAATTTCCTGACCCTGCGGGACAATCATTAACATTTACCTAACCTAAAATAACCTCTCAAAAGCTAATGTGAAAATACGACGAAACCCGCTACTCCGTTTTCTTTCCAAGATCCAAATTGTTGAATTGTCGGTGCAGTCGTTAATGGGATCTTACTTTACATAAAATACAGTAACTGTACAGATTTTATATATTGATATGATAATAAGTGCACGACCGACAAGCTATTATTATTTAGCTAAATTTAGAAAAGTAACACATCCAAAATATCTGAATTAGTTGTAAAACCAAAGTAAAATCAATGTTCATTATTAAACATTACCACATACCTACAAAATTATTGTTTAATGAATAACAAGCGCGATTACGTTAATAGTATCAAAGCCTCTGTAACAATTAAGTGATATAAAATTGAATATATGGGTTGAAGCTTTTAATTACATTTGTACATGATTTTTAACCGATATTTCTATGTTTTTTTAGATAGTGTGTAGAAAAAAACCGACCGAAATACTAACATATAATTTTAGAGTAGCTTTGCAACATAAAATTAAAATATAAAGGGCAAATATTTAACATTTACTGAACAATTATTGGGAAATTGTTAAACAAAATTAATGGAATGTAAAGGGCTTTTAAGAGTAATGGTTTAAAATAAAACCATTGTATTATATTTTCTTTGCTTTGGATATCCTGTTAAAGTAGAAAGGTTTTTTTCCTTTGTTTGTCCATTGAGACCTCAATATCCACTTTTCTCCGTTTTAGCGAGGCATCTTTAGGTCTTGGGGTGGTTTTAGATTATATCTTGGCTATTATTTTCAACACAGTTCCCCAACATGCAAGGGACGCAACCGTTAGTTAATATAATAATGAAACTAATCATGTTACTAATTTAATTTTTAATTCAGGTATCCAGAAATCCTGCACGACAAGTTCCATTTGTGACCTAGGTAATTCACCATTTATTCTTTTACACAGCTGATATAAAACTAGGATTTTTAAGTTAGTTTGTCCAATACATTTGTATTTTACAGGTCGTTGTAAATCTTTACATAAAAGTTTTATTTAAATCAGAAAGTGAGATAGGAAAAAAGTTTTTAAAACCAATATTAACTTCATTCTATATATAAGAAAAGAAAATATATGAGAAAATGATTTTTCTGCAGTTTGTGAACCGTAATTTTAATGATTTTAATCCTACGAAAAATTATAGTAAGTCTGTAGCTAATGATCTTTGAAAGCACTGGGCCGAATTTATCGTACATTTCAAAGGTGGGATATTTCAATTACTTTATTTACTCCGCCTTTCCCTAGATGGTAGGTGCGAAGCAACTTGTCATTAATCATTGGTTTCTTGATTTTCATAAAAGTAATGGCGTCTTATTTATCCTTTTTTTCTAGTGCGTGAAAAGAAGGACGAAAAATTAGCAGAGAACCTGTCAAAACGGGACAACGGTTTCTCCGGCGGTGGAGCCTCAGCGGTGGATGAGAAATGGAAGCGGCGAAGTCTTCCCCCGGGCAAAGTCCAAGGTGGGTCATACTTTTAAAGATAAAAAATTCAGAGATGGGGGAGGGGGGTAAAAATTTGCTTATATACATTGCATAATATCAGTGCAAAAAAAAGGAAAACGATTTAATATTCTCCCAATTTTTTTACCTTGTTAATTTTAGAAAAAGAAATGAGCGTAGAATAATATATAAGAACCAATCTCCGTGCCAAACTCTAAATTAAGAAATTTTATATCCTTGATAAATCCATTGTTTATGATTTATGATGATATTTGTTTCTCAAGCCCCCATTGTGTACACTATAACAATGTCTTACAAAAACAAAAAATATAATTCATAATGAAGAACTATCTGATGGATTTTATTAATAAGATCCGAAATTTCTGTGAATAAGTAAATGCTTTGTTAACATCCTGAAGAAACAGAGTTTTTTTTATTAAATAAAAGGAAATAATATATTTGAAGCAATACTGAATTTATAAAAAAAAATATTAACATGAGTAAAAAAATTATCCCAATGGACTTTCTTCTGGTGTTAATCTTACTCTCAACTTCCTTTGTTTTGCAGCACATAGTGGTGTAAGGGCAACTCTTAACTGTTTCTCCAAGATATATTGAATTCCTGGGCCACATAAGATTTATACCTACTATTAATGTTCGTCATGTCAGGGAGGGAGATGGCAATGGCACCTATAATTTATACACAACCTCTGCTTTTCTTATTAAGTAAGAGTAAGAATTGCTTATTTTTTTGGGTGGGGTATTTTATTGGGGTATAGTCCCTTTAGTGGCAACGCCCCTTAAGGAGCGATTCTTCGTATTTTCACGATACCTTTTCTCCTATTTCTAGCCCCTGCGGGAGGCTCTAACTCTGCGGGACAATCACCTAACACAATAAAACCTAACCTAACCTAAAATAACCTATTAAAAGCCATTTTAAGAAAACGACAAATCGCCCCTTATGGGGCGTTGTTACGAAAGGGACTATACCCGTTTATTGTCTGTTGAAATATCCCCATATTCCTGATGTCATACTGATTTATACTCACATGTGCCATTGCATTGTGGTAAAACTCACAAAGGGTTAAACTAATCTGCAGCCTTTTTTCCCCCATTAACATTCCTATAAAAACTTACATTGGCTAATCAATAAAAGCTAAACAGTCAGACAACCATAATGAGTACTAGAGTAGATATTCTTTTGTAGATTAACAGATTCTAGAGTGGCTTTCATGATGAAAATTAAAATAATCCTAAAATAATAAAGATGTGTTTAGAATAAGCAATGCAGACTGAACTAAATGTGTGATTTCCAGCTACATAATATGTTTAACCTCAAAGTCTGGTTGTTCGGAATAGTTCTAACATAAATTTACCCCCTAAGATTTAATGGACCAATGAATTATCCCCTCCAAAAAAAGATTTGAATTTAAAGTATGAGGAGGAGTTTTAGTTAGGTTTACCTTAGGTTAGGTTAAGTTAGGTACAGGGTAGCCTCGCAATGTAAGTTGCAAGCAAGAGTGAGAAAAGGTGTTAATATTATCTTGGGGTTTGCCTTTAGATTGACTTTTAATTCCAAAATTAATAGAGAGGGATTGGGGGGAGGGGGAGGGGGGTTAGTAATGATTACATGGAAAGTCTTATTTTCACAAACTTACATCTGCAACATTACTTGTACTTTTACATAATTAATGCCCAGAATTTTAAACACATTTCTCTTTTTGTTTACTTAATAAAAAATTTAAAGTTAGGTCCATTTCTAATTTTTGTATATATGTATTATTGGTATATCAAATAAAACTTTGAAAAGGCAAATTTCTGATTGATTTGCATTGGTTTACAACTTTCTCTTTGATTTGGGTCAATTGGCTTGAAAATTAGTTAAAATTGGTTAAAAGTTGTAAAATGAATTATTATATTTACACAAGTGCACTAAAGTCCAAATTATTTTATTAATATTTAATAACTTGATTATGTTCTGCAAGGTTTCTATTAAAATAATTACCTTTTTAACAAATACTAAATCAGCTGTGAACTGTAAAGTATAAATCTATAGATATTTGTTTTGATTAAAACTTATTGCTATCTATAAATTTGTTTGCAACAACATTGGCCATTATTTATATGGTTGGCCCACTTCAAAGTTTAACAATAAGATGTTAGAAATATAAGAAGAATGAGTTCACCTGATCTCCAGGGAGGAAGAGGACATTAGACTGTATATTACACTTGTACCCAGAGATTAAAAACTATATTATCTTATTTGGGTACTTTTTATTGAATTTTCATTGATGGTTTTAAACTAGTAGTGTTTTATCTTTTATCGTCCATTTTCATATCCCTTAGGATACCTGAGAAGAATGGGTTCACCTTTGAGATATCCTCGAGCATGCAGCACCTTCACATTCTCAATTTAACTTTCAAATGATTAACTTCCATTTCTCCTTTCTCTTACTATTCTTTGTTTGGATGGATGGATAGTTGGATGGGGTTGAATGCATTTTTCTGCTTGGCTATACATGTTCAGTTCCACATTTGATGGATTTTCTTTTATTTGAGTTTGGAAATTTTTAATTGAACATAAATTTTAAAACAACTTTTTTCTAATTAAATCATATCACTTACAGAATAGAATAAATATTTAGGTTTGCTCATTTCAATAGCTAATATGTTTATTGAATATTATTGATAAAATTGCTGTGCATAACCCTCTCGCTCAATATTTGAAACTTTAGATGTAGCTGAAACATATCTTGATATTTGAATGATTGACAGGCAGAGCAAAGTTGCATAAGGCTTTAAATTTGTTAGAATATATATGTACATGAAATTACTTAATATTTAAACTAGATTCGGAGCATATGAAAATTAGATCAATCAATATTGATGTAATGGTCCAATTTTAAATCTTTAGCCATACTATATAACTTTTATTGTCTGAAGATTAATATTTCAATATTCATGGAACTGTTTGAGTCCTTTATTTTAGGGAAGCTTTACATAGATCCCGATATAGTTTTAGGCATTTTAGATTTAGGCCTTTGAATATTTTTAGGCTATTTTTAGGCTCCCTTCTTACTTACCTCTCTAAACCAGTGTGTTTAATAGTGGGGGTGCAGCCGCAAGTATTACTATAATTTTACAGCTACTTCTATAGATTTATAGCTGCTTTTTGTAGGTTTTAAATGCTATGTAAATCTTAATGAATTGACTTTATTCTTGGGCAGAATTGTACATTTTCACAAGAACTGATTGCAGATGCTTTAACTTAAATTACATCTGAGTTCATTGTCCCCTTTTTATCTTGTAAATTCCAATATCCAAGTTTGTAAGTAAGTTTGAATCAGAGTTATATTGCAAAACATCTATTTCACATTAAACTTTACACATACACACTCACACATTACATGTTAAAGATACAGTTTTATGCTTGTAGAATATTTATTGTATAGAGGTTTATACCCTGGAGATATAACTGTCAATCCTGAAAGGTGCTGTGGTAATTCCCTTCTAAGTATAAACAATAACAATTTTTATTAACAAGGAGAAAAAAGATTGAATCAATATTGCCTTTTGAAAGTTTTTATGTTTCAATGCTTTACTTGGATAATAAAAATCTAGAAATGGCATGAAATGTTTGCTTTTTTTATCCGATTTTTAATATATTATAACTGTTAAGATTTAAATTAAGACACTAGAATCGACGTCCAAGTTTTTTTGGGGGGAAGTGGATTAAAAATTTTAAAAGAATTTATGTGAATTGTTGAAAATATATTTGATTTGTTAAACCAGGGTTTGTGAAAAAAATTTGAGGGGTTTCAAAGGTTTTTTTTGTGGGGGGTGTAATACTTTAAAAAGTGTTTTCTTTGTATAGAAATAGACATTTTAAAGGTTCTAGAAGCTTTTTAATCTTTATTTAAATCCATGGAATTATCACTCCTTATCACTGATCATATATGTCAACATTTTGCATGCTGCATGGATATGTTTCTATACAGAGAATTCCCAGGGTAATACAAATATTTTTCTGGCATAAACATTTCAATTTGCAATTGATAGAATCTTTTGCAAAGCCCCTGAGCTCTCTATACTTGTGGGTATTTATATGTACATACATATATATTGTAGGACTACAGGATTTTGGATGTGTTCAAGTCCAGAAACCTGAACATACAATATGAGGAAAAATGCAAAAAGTATTCATATCTAAATTTGAAGCATTTAAATCAATCATATTGCCTGCTGCAAAGCACTGAATCACCTAGTAAATTGGACCTAAATTCAGAGTTAAAAGGGTTTTGGTTTTGTATGCCTATCATATTTTTGGGTCAGGTTTCTGTTCTTGCAAAGGAACCAATTCTTTTTGTTCCTCTAGTGTTTATGTGCAGAAAGAATTCTGCTGAGATTTTCTTTGCATTTACACAACATATCTTTAAAGAAAAATGTCCCTTAAGGGGCCTCTGCACTATTCACTTCTATTCACACAAAAATAAACCAGAATTTAGGTTTGAATTTTTTGAAGATAAATTTGCACTTCAAATGTTTAATTAAGAAAACATACCATACAAACTTGTATTTATTACAGTATAATGTGTTTTATTATGTATTAGTTTGGATATTTTACTAATACTTTACACGAATTTGATATATAAATTGAATTATAGAGAAACATATGCAACAGTATAAAATTGTTTGTATTGTTAAAAAGTCATTAAAAATATAATAATGATACCTGGAACATTAAGCTCTTCACAATATCAAGCAAATATAAGTGTACAATCCTAAAAAGGTTAAATTTACTTCAGTACATTGTTTACTATACCTTACAAAACCTCCTGTTTAAGGTTTTGTCTTGAAATCCAGTGATTTTTGTAATTATCAATTTTTTATTTCATCCTTATGTACAAAAAAAGGCAGGATGTCTTGACCTGTATAGCTGTCCTGTGAATCTCGATATTTGTCCCTGGAAGGTTTTATTATTTTTCTGGATACTACCAATTATGAGAAATCTCTTTTACTATAAATCCCTTCCTTGTAATATAAACACAAAGCAATTTTCCACTCTGGACTAAAATTTAAGGTAACGAGTCGATTTCTTATTTATATTAATAAGAAATAAGAGAATACATTTTAATCATGAGATGTGAACTCATATCATAACTGAATATGTAATAAAAGTTGAAATGTACAAGTTTTAACTAGGAAATGCAAATAAAAATGTAATTTTATGAGATGAATTTCATATTTGGTGCATCATATCATAGTATATGCTGTGTTTGGATACAGATAAACATTGTTAAAAATAGATAGTTGTTATTTTGTGCTGCTTCGTAACGCAGGGCGTTATATGTCACTAAAATAAATATTTTATGGCTATTGTTCTTATGTATAAGGACGTGGGACAACCATAGGAAATTTTTGTTTTTTGTATGTGAGATGTCATGTTATCTAAATGTTTATTCCTAATTAGGCAGAAATTTTAAACCAAATTAAACTTGGCTTGAGTATGGCAGGTGTCCTGCTTTTATTAAGCCTAATGAAAAGAAAAATTGTAATTTAACTGATTTCAGGCAACTTATAAGTCATACTAAATATATTTCATTAGATTCTAATGACTTCATTAGACCCACTTGAAAATTTGCCTGTCCTGATTTTTTTCTTAATTAATAGAATTATTATCACCTTCTATGATGCTGCGTAGTTATAATTTGTACTCTGTGGCTTGGTTGCTTGCCAAAATATAATTGCAAGAAAAACTGCCATCATATTTTCTGCAATTTTTTAATAAGAAAAGTTTTCAAGAAAAAATGCTTAACTTGAAGCCTCTAAGTAATGGAAAAGTATTTTAGAATATTTTTTACAATTAAGAAATAAAGATTCTTAACAAATATTGATGAGAAATTTCAAGATAATTTTAATTCAATATAATGGAAGATTAATTGATCTGTCATATACATGAATAAGCTTTAAACATACATTTTTAAAAATATTAAAACTGTAGTAAAATTTTTAAACATGTTAAAATATAAAAGTGTACACTGTACATATGATTAGGGATGGCAATCCGTCAAATTTTTTGACCGGATTCAGATTCTTACAAGAATTCGTCCAAAAAAAGACGGATTCCCGCGGATTCCGGATTCTTATTTTTGGCGGATTCCGGATT
>LS051043.1:0-13155 GCA_900241095.1 Acartia tonsa | reverse complement strand
AAAAAAATAGTTTTAATCTTATAATTGTACATTCTATATCCGCGGAAAGCCGTTTATAATACGATACGAGAAATAACTATTAAAATCTGGTTCGATTCTCGGAAGTGAATTATAGAGAACACCAAGAACATTGATTTTTAGGACATATGTAGCACTTAATTTTTTTTAAAAAATTAAAAATCCTTTTAAAATATTGCTAGAATCCGGAATCCGCCAAAAATAAGAATCCGGAATCCGCAAGAAATCCGCCACTTTTTTTGACGGATTCCTAAAGAATCCGGCCCAAAAATTCGAAGGATTGCCATCACTAATGAAAATATACTTAATAAAACCAATAATTTCCATCTATGTAACTCAAAAAAGTGGAGAAACAAAATTAGTATAGTTATTGCTTTTCCTAAATTAAGTCCTTTTTCACTATAGTTAATTTTTTAATAAAAATATTTAAATTAAAAAAAAAATAGGTGACATATACTACGGTCAGCTAAGAGGATTTCTTACAGATCAGTTCGGAGATAAAAGTGGTGTTATAAGGTTAGTAAATATTTTTTTTTAACTTAAGGACTTTTTTATAATAAGGTTTTCAATTTAAATTGTTGGGTTTCTTAAGGAATTGTTTTATAGAGTAGCTTCTATGACAGATCTAAATTTTTATAGTCAATACAGAAATTCTAAAAAATTCTTTTACCAATTTCTAAAGCTTTTGATAAAGAAAATTGATTTAGAGATTTTTTTCTCTTTTGGTTTTGATTTATAAAATCATACTTAGAATTTTTATCATATTTTTCTTTCTTTAACTTTAAGTATTTTCCTTATTCAACCTTATCCTTACCAGCCGTTCCACATAAACTTTATATTAGCCTAATATTATTATTTATCAGTTTGCAGTTGCTGTAGGTAATTTTTTTAACAAACAGACATTGATCTAATCTAACTATTTGTATTTTAGATTCCATGCTTTCCTCCCCTCCTTTTTTAATTTCTTTTAGAAATAAGAGGGGGATTCCAGTGCTCAACAGGGTACTTGGTGTAAAAGCGCCTGAAAAGCTAAACACATAATTATGTCTCGTTGTCTTAAATGTGATTTTCAACTTTGTAAGGCCAAGACATTTGCTAATAGTATAAAATGCGCCAGACTTAGTAGCTGTTGGTTTAACGTCTCTAATATGACGTTTATTGTTAAGGCTGGAACCCGACACCTCTTTTGAGTGTAAAATATTTTTTTTTATGAAAATTTTTGTTTTAGTTGGTTACTGCCTACAACTGGAAGTCCCCCACCCAACGAAGGATTCCATCCAGCTACCTATATCATTGGCCCAGAGGTAATACGAATAGGATAACTCAATATAACAAGGATGACAAGATCCATAACTAGCGAAGAAAAAATAAATCCTGGATTGGCAAACGGACAAGAGCAATTGAACAGTGATCATTAAAAAGAAAAAGAAAGAAGGCTATACAAATAGAAGATTAAAGAATTATAGAAAATTACGAAAATCTTTTAAAAAAATCTTTATATCTCTTTTGTTTTTATGACCAACGGACCTACAGACAAAGAATCAAAGATACTTGGATGCTGGATGCTATTTGGAAAGGGATATTTAATCTTGGTACCTTTTTTGTCTGCTAGAAAACTGCTTTCTGCTCTTTTGTAGCATCTTGGCTGTGTTATTATTTTCGACACTATTGGCTGTTATTCAACGAAGCAGTTAAGAGTCGGCACAGGGTTCTCGGGAAAGGGATATACAGTTTTATTTCACAAATTTTAAATCATTAATATTTTAGGAGGACATTCCCCGTAGCATGGAGGTGTTTACCTTTGTGATGCACGCCCCTTCAGACTACTTCCACAACACCAAGGCCCCATACAAGACCTCTACCTTGCCCCCAGCTGGCAAGGGTGACATCAAGATCAGACGGCTAGGACCGAGGGTAATACGAACTGTGGATAATAAGACTGTTTATGTTGGTATTTATAGCTGAATAAAAAATCTTCCAGAATTATTATGGAAAAGTTATTTGAAATATTTATACTTTCATATACTATTTATTATTGTAATACCTACTTCTTTAAACAAATCATTAAACTTTTTCTAGTATGGCTTTGAAACCGATTAATATCAGGTGGATAAGAACCGGTTATAAGCCACACTCAAAAATCATGTATCGTATTATATCCAGTTTTCTACGAATATAAAAATGTACTATCATGATAGTTAAACCAGTTTTATTGGCAGGTGACTTCGTCATCTCGGGGCTAACAAAACTGGTTTTAATCTTATAATTGTACATTTTTATATCAGCGGAAGCCTGTTTATAATGTGATGCGATAAATAACTATTCTTGAATCTTTAAACTTCTTTTCAAATTTCATTTCATAAATGATCTTACGGGAATTATTCCTTTCGTGGCAACGCCCCTTAAGGGGCGATTCATCGCATTTTAAAATTGCTTTTTAAAGGTTATTTTAGGTTAGGTTATTTTAGGTTATATTGGGTTAGGTGATTGCCCCCACAGGGTTAGTCAATTGGCCCCGCAGGGGCTAGAAAAAGAAGAAAAGCTGCTGTAAAACTGAAAAATACGAAAGTGCGTTGCCACGAAAGGGACTATACCCGATCTTACTTATAAATTGTTATAAAATAAAAATATTTTATTTTTCAAAACAAAATCTGTTGTTAACAAAATACAATTTTTAAACAAAAATTAGTTTTTTTTAAAGTAATTTTTTTTGTAAAATTTACGATTTACCTAAAATTTACCTAAAAAAGAGTATTTGGTCAACTTGAAATTATTTAATAATATTGTTTCATATTTATTTAGTTTTTTTTGTCAACAAAATAAAAATGTAATTAGGGCTTTTATAGTTTTTCAACTTCAAGTCTTTATTGTATTAAGGTTTTTTTAAACTTAGCATGTTTATGTATCAAAATATTAGTATAAGTGTTATTGTTTTGATCTTAACTCTTGTATATTTTGACAAATTAATAAAATAAAAACTGACAGATTTTAAGTTTTATTTTAAATCGCAGCTTTTATTTAATTAGGGTTGGTTCATTCGTACGTAACGGATAGCTCTTATTATTAATTTACCTAGAATTGTCCTACCGATTATTTTAAACTTTGCATGATGATTCCTGTTACAGCTGGGTATGCTTTAGAAATTTTTCTTAATAATAGGATTGTATCAATGGAACCATTGCAATTGAGGGAGGGGACATTTGGCTGTTTATTACACTAGTCCCTAAAGTTATAATAACGTTTTCTTATTCGTTGGTTTAACAACTTTGGAAACTTAATAAATTATTATTGGTTGGTTCATTAATTTGGGTGTTTAAACGTGTCAACCACTTATTGTAATCTAAAGAATTGTTTATTGTTACTCATCACCGGGTATGTACATCAATTTTTCGGACATTGTCTTATCCCTTTAGATTTGGACCCAGTTATATCATCCCTCTTTTTTCCATGAGGGTTTATTCAACCCACTTCTTCCTCTGATCGTAACCTTTGTTATTTTCCGATCATCTCCGCGTGTTGTTAGAAATAAAGAATCTCCGTAAAAGATGTAAATAGACGGAGAAAATATTTCTCTCAAACTACCAACTTTACTTTTCTCTTAACATTAGTTAACCGTAGATAATTATGATGTAAAGTGTAAATAAAGGGTGTTGAAAAAAAACCAATCGCTTCACTTTTTTCAATTTAAACCTTACAGTTTTGGTCTAAAACTAATAAAAAATGATACAATTCATGCCCAAGCAATGACAACGAGAAAACAATATTGCATTTTGAATCTACTTCGAGGGCACTAGCGCTTAAGACCGTCATGCCTCAAAGTTGGATTGGTCTGTCTTTTTTATGCCAATTTGGCAAGGACTGAGTTAGAAATCTGATTATGGTGTCTAAATAAAGGTTTTTACATGCCCCATCAAAAACTCTTAACATTATGGGGTCTATCTCCAAGATTTGAGGCACTTATGCTGGTTCAAATTGTGAGCGGTTGGTTTTTTTAAAACACCCTTTATGTTTATCTTGCAGTAGGAAATCTTCCCTATAATTTTCATTTTATCATTTTCTTCAAACATGAACAATAATCCTCATGATCAAATAACAGGATATCTATCTGTCTGTTTGTCTGTTTATACCGAAGGATCTTACTAACCACTAAAGAGATATCAGTTCTCCTTTACAGGTTAGCTTCTCACAGGTCCTGGGAAAGTTTATAAATATTTTGGAGGAGGGTACCTCCAACCTCTCAAGACAAAAACTTGAAGTGGTTGTTGGTAAACCCCACCTAAATTTTTTTTCTTCTTACTTTTTCAATTGAGTTATCGAATTCTCTAATAGTTTGTTTGATTTGTATATTTGGTGATTTAATTACTTTAGATTTATTTATATGTGATTATATCTCTAATAAGTCATGGTTTTCAGTGAATATTAAATATATTCCATATTGTTGTATGTGTTTATTAAGATAATTAAACTTTTAAAAAATGTGTCCAGAAAAAGTGAAGAAATTTAAAATCCGGATGTTCTTTTTAGTTCTTGTTACTATTATCAGGAAAACTTTTTAAATCAACATATAATCATAAGTGAGAAGACAAGGGAGTTTAAATTAATCTGCTCCCTCATCCTCCATAAAGAATAACCTACCAATAATATTAGGGAGAGGACGGGTATAAAAACTTAAAGTGCTTTGCTCCTTTGTCATATATTAGCCAATTTTCATCTGATTTACAATTATAAAAACCATTACAAAATAATTAAATTTTTTATATTTTTACTAAGCAGAAATTTAATGCTCAGTCTGATGTATTTTTCATAGCTTGCCAGATTTCATTTTTGTATGAAGTAATTGAAAGTCTTAAGTAGTGAAATGTATGTGTGTCTATCTACATGAATTTTGCGAATCTTGGCCTTTTTTATTTTGTTTTTATTTCTTATAACATTGCTGTAAGTGTATTGAAAGTCTGTTTGAGAATAAAAGGAGAGTAATCTTTCTCTCATTTCAAAGTCTATGAAAACTAATCATTTCAGTATAGTCTAGAACCGGTTTTACTCCTGCAGAAAGGAATTGGATTCAGACATACCGGAAAAATGTCCAATACCACCCTTTTAATTCGGGTATCTAAAAGGATAAGACAAAGGCCGACTAATTAATGTACATCTCCAATGATGATACCCAAAATTAACCCTTCTGTACAATTACATTTACAATTAGTGATTAAAACGTTTGAACAATCAACTTAATGAATAAATCAAACAATTTTATGGTAATGAGAAAACACTATCATAAAACTTTAGGGACTAGTGTAATAAACAGCTCATTGTCCCCCCTCCCCCTCCATTCCTGCTTTTAATTACTTTATCAAAATTTAAAACGAATATAAAGATTTAAAACAGTGTCACCTAGTGGTCTACCCCGAAGTCGGAGCCTTGTTGCCTGTATTTTGGAAACAATAATTGCTCTCATTAATGTTGCCGCGCTTATACTTCTTTTCAAATATTTCAGGTTTGCTTATATTATAGAAAAGCTTTGCTGTAGTATATTTTATTCGTATTTAAGTCCACCTACACAACCTTTGTCAATTTTGGTCAGATGAAACATTTTGATTGCTTAAAGGTTTAACGCAAGTGTACATGACAAGGTATAATTTAAACTTTTTAGAACTGGTTTTTTTTGCTAAATTATTTAGCTATCCTATTCTAGCTCATACCAACAACGAAATTAATTCGAAAAAGGATCACAAAACCTTTACGTGAATTTCAGCTGTCGTTAGGTGTCAACACATAGTAGAATTACCGACCTCTACATCTGCCCCCAGATATTATTTTAGATTTATTTCGCTTGTTGGTTATTCCTTATTCCTGATCCTATTCTCTTCGTTTTTTAAAAATATTCATTCCTTGACATAATTTTTGAAAAATACATTCTTATGATGTAAGCATGTCCATATAGGAGTAGGAAAAGATTGTGAGTTTTAAGTTAAAAACAGTAGTAGAACGATGAAAATTTATGTTAACTTTAAAAATAAATTTGTCTTTAGTACTTTTCAATAAGAAATACACATATTTAGTGAATATTATCGTTCTACTACAATTTTTAATCCTTAAAACTTGCACCTTTACGGATTTTTAGCGCAACCTACATCTCCCTTTTATATGAAACCTCTAAATGATTATGAATATAAAATGCGTTATATTTTGTATTTCATCCTTGTTATCTTGTTCCCTTTCCTATTTATTTACATGATTGTTCTAGTTATGAATGGACATGATATTTCTAAATGGTCCATCTGACCCCATTTTTCGTCAAACTTAAAAAGGCATTTTTAGCAGAAAAAAATCTTAGGTTATTTTTTTTGTTATATACGAGATATTGGCGACAAAATCTTTCGATAATATAATAATTAGAAAGCTAAATTCAACCTTTCATAACTAACTTATTATATGTTTTGTCACATGCTTCACTTTATACAAGGGAAGACATTTTTACACAAAATAATTACCCAAGAAAAGCTTTATCCTATCAAAATATGCGTTATTTTATAGCTGACTTCTAATGTGAACAAAATGAAAAAAAATATGCCCTTACGTACCAAAATCTGTTAAATGCTTCAACCAATGACATGTCTGGAATGTACTACCACTGTTATCTTATTGGCTGATTATCTCTGTTTGTTATAGAAAGATACCAACGTGTAAGCAGACTATGATGACATTTTTGATCCAGAAATTTATCCTAGCCTACATAATCATACTTCTCAGACAAATTCTTGTATCTCAGGAATATATCCAAGTTTAGTTTAAATGATAATTAGCAATAATACAAAATTTTTGCAGGCTATTTTTTCCCCGAAAAATCTCCAATCCAGATTTAAACACCCCTCACCCCAAAAAAAAAGCTTGGACGTCATTGAGGTATTTTTAAAGTAGACAACTAACAAGATCTTTGAACTTATTATTTTTTATTAAAAAGTTGTTTTGATTGTTAAGACTAAGAAAGGGTTAATATTTAATCTTAAAAAATAGATTTAATTCATTTTTCATTAATACAAAATTGTTGATAGCAGTACGATACGATACATGTTTTTGATCCTGAGAATTTAATCGAATTCGATTCTTTATGAAAAAAATAATAATCAAAATAATTATTCTTTTAAGTTGCAATATGACAAGTTTTATCTACTTGATTTCATATTTCTCCTTTTAAAATTAAACCAACAAATAATTTTAAGTTTTGTGTTTCTAAATAAATCCTATTTAAACTATTTTTAGGAATCTTTATGTGAAATTTTAATTGTCCAGAATGATCCTAATTATATGAGATATTTGGAATTACGGGATATTCATGTCTTCATTTTTATGTCATCTGTGTAGATATGTATTTTTAGATTTTAAAGAACTAATTGGTAATGTGATTTAATCAGGGATTTAAAGGGATAAGACAATGACCGATAAATTGATATACATCCAAAATAATGATACACAAAATTATTCCTTCTGTAGATTACTATAAGTGGTTGCATCGTTTAGACACTTAACTTCATGAACCATCCAATCAAAATTTAACAAAAGTTCCCAAAGTTGTTATGACAAAGAATAAAAAAACGTTATTATCTAACTTTGGGGACTAGTGTAATAAACGGCCCATTGTCCCCTGATTCTTATATATATAGTTAAAGCTAATTAGAGTCAAACACCTTTCTTAAGTCAAACTTACATTAATAAAGGTAATATTAGACAAATTAGTATTTTTAAGAATCGTTAAAAGAATTTTGGCTGCGGAATAATTCAAGTTGTCAGATACTTTATATTATCCTGTGCCACCCTTTTTACACAGAATAAAAAGTAATTTAGGTCACTGGATGGGATTAGGCTGTTTATTTTAGAGATAAGTCTTTGGATATTTTTAGGCTTTTTTCTGCTTTTTCCTAGAATACAGAGCTCCTAGATGCTAGGGGCGTAGCCTCTGTTGTAAGTATATAGAGAAGTTTCGTTAAAAAAACAGCATTTAACAATAATTTGGATATAATGTATGAAGGTTGTACATTTATGGTATGTAGAGTACAGAGATCTTGCTGAACATGATTATTCCCTGGCATGCTCCCTGTGGACACCAGAACCCATCTACACTCCTTTCTCAGTGGTTCTCATACAGCTTATTATATTCAAGGTATCACATTTGTTAGTAGCGTAGCTACTCTATAACTAGGATAGGTCCATCCGTATACGGTTAGCTCTTTTCGTTAATTTATATAATGTTAGAATTATCCTATCGATTTCAAACTCTGCATAATGATTTTCTCTAACAGTAGCTTTAAATTTAGAAAGCGAAGCGACTTTATAATCGTTACCAGATAGTAACAAATTTTAATGTGATATAATTATCCTATTTATCTGATTTTTGGAATACTGATTCCTAGGACAACAAATTACAATAGTTTAAGCGAAACCTCTTAATCATGTCCTAAAAATGTAAGTATGCCCTTAAACAGTATCCTGTATTTAAGCAGTTTTGTAACAAATTTCCTTAAAAATGTGTTGAAACTTATATATTTTTGTTCTGCTTATTCAGTTTTGACACTCTACACATGTGTTTATGCTATTTTGTCCTACTATTTCAAAGCTTCTCTTTTATGGATGTTGTCAATCTAAGCTCTTTCATACACGATATAGACATAGATTTTTGATGGTTTTCAATTTATATATGTAAGTCGACTGTATGACATATGTTAATAGTAGTTAAAGATAACGCAAAAATCGACATACCATTATACTTTCCATAATCCAATTGCTGATTGACAGGCTCGTCTAATAACCATCCTTTATAAAAGTAACAGGATGTCTATACTAAGGATCTCGCTAACCACTGAACCGTTATTGTTCACCCACTGTAAAGCTCGTAATATGTCCAGGAAAGGTTCATAAATATTTTGGAGGATGGTACCACCAGACTCGCTGGGGAAATAGCAAAACAAAAAATATATTTAAAGTGCGTAGCCGTTTGTACTCAAAAAACTAAAATGCAAGAAATCTAATATTATTTACTTTAGGTTATTTTACTGATTTCCCCGGTACAATTTATAAATCTATATTCTTTAAAGGTACAATTTTATAGTATATTAAATTTCCATATGTTGTTTTAAAAATTATGATATGTTTTTTTTTTAATTTTACAACAACAAAAGCTTTAACCTAACTTCAGTAAACAATGTTTGTTTTTTGTTTAGTGTAAAAAATAAGGAAATTATGTCATGGCATTTTGTCTTTTTAACATTACATGTACGGAATATATCATAGAGTTTTACATATTTTTGTTATTTTAAAGTTTAACTTTTTAAATACATTAGGTAGTTTCTAAAATGGATTGCGTCTTTAAATTATTTTTTATTTAGATTCAGAAATTATGTTCGTGCATGATATTTGTGCCTTTTCTCCAGACAGGGCTAAGCCTAGCCTTGCGGGGGGATCTCTGTTCTGAACGGACAACTTTCATCATAGTACAGGAATTGAGAATCATTAATTAAAACTTTTTCAAACTTAATTTGCTTAAGAAAACTTATTTTAACAAAAACCTATATATTAAAGTAAATGGATGAGTGTCTGGCTGTATGTTCACTAAGATCTCATGATCTGCTTTTGGGCCAACTAAAGGGGAGGGGGTGTAAGATATATTTCTTGGATAAATGGAACCGAGAAAAATTTCCTTTACCAAAAATTTAAAAGAAAAATGTTAAAGAAAATTAATTAAATCCAATAAAGGTAGTTTAGCTGCACTCGTAAAAACTCGTTGATTCTTGTTTATTAAACTAGGTTTACAAACTTGTGAATGCAGAAATTGCTGAAGATTATTTTCAAAGTCAGATAAAAAAGGTATTTATATAAAACCGAAAAAAATATTTATTACTTAAAAATCATTTTACAAAAATTTTGAAATAATACATTTTTTTCTTTTTTAAAAATAAATATTTTTTCTTTAATATCTTTGATTAATTAAAAGCAAAACATAAAAGAAAATTGATGTAGGCCCATAACATCACTGGATCTTTCCTTGATTCTGATTGGTTAGATAGCAAACAGGTATTCAATAATACTTGATTCTTATTGGTTTGATAGTAAACATGTGTTCAATAATACTAAATTCTTGTTGGTTAGATAGCAAATAGGAATTGAATTACACTTGATTCTTATTGGTTAAATAGTGAATAAGGATACTGAATTGTTATTGGTTTGATAGGAAATAAGTAATTAATGATACCTCTTAATTCATATTGGTTAGATAGCAAATAGGTATTAAAGGAAGCCTGCAAGAAATACACTGCTGAAAGGCTGCCACAGGTAGACAGACACAATACCCTAAATTTGAAGCGTTCAGCTTCCATAACAAAAAAGATAGAAAATGAAAATTTTTTCTATTGCTCATGATAGTAACTTCAATAATAAATTACGTCTATGAGAAACAATCGGCACAAAGTTAGGTTAGGATAACATTTTTACAAAAAAAAACTTTATTGTATTGAAATCTTGATTCTTTTATGCTATCTAATATACAGGTATTCATTGTCTAGTTTTTCCTATTTTCAATCTATAATAAATGGCTAGTAATAATTGAATCCACTCTTTTAATTGATTTATTTTATTGTTTAGTCAAAAACAAGACTTTCATCTACTTTATTTTCAATAGAATATTAAATTCTAAAGATAACTATAAAGATTAATGTGTAGTAAAAGATAAAAATAATAACTTTGATTTTCCTATATCTTTTAATCTGGTGGTTTAATGGATATTTTTAGTAATGGTAAAGCATGCAGTTTTTGTAGATTCAATTACATTTTCATATTAAGATTTTATTTCAATTTCTAGCTAGTTAACCCTTGGTCTAAAACTTTGGATTATTGCCTTAAAACTTATATATCTTATAAAACTTAAGGTTTTATTTAATTTTTTTAATATAAACAATTGGCAAATCAAAAATTAAACTTAAAAAGTCTGAACTGGAAAACTAAAAAAAATTTAAAAACTAAACAGGATATAAATAATTTTATTAAAAAACCATCCTCTTATTTGGATTAACAAAAGTCAAGATGGATTTTGTAACAGTAATATTTAAGTTCAAATTTTAAATATTTTTTTAGGAAAATTTTAATTCTTGATTTATTTAATTTCTTAGTATTTTTTTAGGGTATAGTCCCTTTCGTGGCAACGCCCCTTAAGGGGCGATTCGTCGTATTTAGAAAATGGCTTTTGATATGTTATTTTAGGTTAGGTTACATTGGGTTAGCTGATTGCCCCGCAAGGTTAGATCCCCTGCAGGGACTAGAAAAAGGAGAAAAGCTACTGTGAAAATACGAAGAAACGCCCCTTAAGGGGCGTTGCCATGAAAAGGACTATACCCTTTTTCTAGATTAGAGATATTATTAATTTCACATACTGCATGACTTTTGCCTGTTCTTGATAATCAATTTTTGCCTTAAAGACTTACAAACAGATAATAGAACGAGGGGAAATAAAATGATTATTGTGTTTTGAATAAAATGTTAGGGCACAGTAATTCTAAAAGTATGGCCTGATTAATCGTATAGCTAAATAGTAAATACGACATTCAAAGAAAATGAAATAATACGACGACATTTGTATTTCAGGAGAGTATAGTTCCAGTGGTGTACCTTCTGTTACTGCTAATAGTTACTGTAGAAGTTATAACAAGAGTCATACAGACATGTACACAAACATCCAGATTTAAGGTGAGCAATTTTGTTTCCGAACATTTTTATTTTAGATTGTAACTGAGTATTTTTTAATGGATAAACAGACAGTAGGACGGATAAAACAAGCTATAGAATAGAAGATGATAATCTCAGAGGAATCTTGGATTTAAAAAAAAATATATTCTAGTGCATGACCGATGGACTAACAGACAAAGCAAGTAATATTCCGAATGTTCAATGGATAGACAGACAAAGTTTAATCACTTGGAAGTTACAGACACACATTACCCAGTTATATTATTGAATTTTAAGATTTTATAGAAGCCTTAATAATTCTAATATTTTTATTAGACTAGAAATATTACACAATCGAGAGAAAATCCACAAAGTATTCAAACAATATCAGGTGTGTATACAATTTTTACTATCGAAGATACTCTACATTTTATTTGTTTCATAGTTGAACAATAATTGCAACATCTATAAGTAGCGAAGATCAAAAAAATAATAAATAGACTAACAGAAAAGTGAGTGTCTTTTGTGATGCATATTGGTAAACTAGCCCTAAACATCAGCGAAACAAACTTATAACCACAAGGAAGCTTTTTATAGTGCCTATCAAAATGTCATAGTCATACTGGCCTTCCATTAGTCAATTTAAATGCTATTAGTAATTTAGTCTGTATATTGGCCTTTCATTGTTCATTTGTATTGTATGACGTCATTTATTTTATAGTCACTACTATAAACAGCTTTGACTACAGAGGTCAGTCTTTCCATTCGTATGTCCATCCGCAAGGAACATTTTTGGGACTGAATTGTATAAGAAAAATTAATCTATCTGCTGCTAAACTGTGTCAAATTTCCTATGATTCGCATCACTAATGTGCACCTACTTTAAGCATCACTTTAGCCGTAATTTTCATATAGATTTTTATAAGGGAAATGTAATTTTATTTCATTTTTGGTTTATGTTTTTGTTAGCATTTTTTATAAGCTCTTTTAGCTACAAAGCTTTACAAACAAAATCACTTTTCCAGAGATCTATAAAGGGAACGGTATATTTTAATAAGATATATTTTCCACTTTCATATTAATATTAATTTATTGATGATGTTAACAATTATGGAAAATCTATAAATTCAATTAAAACACGAATATAAACCCCGAACCACTTCATTATGCAATCTACATTTTCCTGGATATTTTGTCTACAGTAGTCCATAAGTGTACACTGTACAGCTTTACAGTACATTGTTTCTATTTGTTAAAGCAACATGTATGATAAAAGAAAAAGATTCTTTTTAAACTAAAATGCTTATATTTCAATCAAAATCTATATTTTTTTATTTTTTACCGATCCACTTCATTATGCAAATCAAAAGAAAATCAATGAGAAAACGTTTGTTTTGCACTTTTCTCCAATTTTAAAAAATGATTCTG
>LS051040.1:0-11989 GCA_900241095.1 Acartia tonsa | reverse complement strand
CGACGATGAGAATGTCTATGTGTATTGCAGTAAAAGTAGGTTTTTAGTAGTACTCATAGAAGAGCGGTCTCCATACCATAGTTTGGACAAACGCCCCATTCGCACTAACAATTTAATAGGCGTTATACCTCAAAGCGCATTGTCTAACCCCCCCTCCCCCCACCACTTTATTTTGAAATAAAATGAAAATAAAAATTGGTGTGTAGTTTTCGTGTATTAGTGTTTACTTTAGGTTAGGTTAGGTTAAATTGGGTTCAAAATAGCACTCAGGGTTATAGTAACGCATATATTATAGAGCCTTCACCTCGCAGGGTGGTTTGGTATATGAACAAAACAAATACCCTCATATTTTTAACAAAACTATAAAAGTAAAACAGGGGGATTCGTTGCTCGATAGGCACTTTGAGGGAAAGAACCGGCAAAGTCAATTAATACATTGATAAATTACATTTTAAATATCACTAACCTTGTTGGTTATTCTGTTGTCCAAAGAGAGAAGCACCAGTAGTAGCACCAGTAGCTGTGGTCTGACCTGTATTCTGGTTACCAAACAAGGAGGCCCCAGTATTGCCCCCACCAAATATGCCCCCGCCTTGTGCTCCTGCATTCTGTTGGGGTTGGCTTCCGCCCCCAAATATACCACCTCCCGTTGATGTACTCGAGGAACCTTGAAAAAAATATAGGTTAGGTTTTAGTGTGTTTATATTTTACTTTAGGTTAGGGTTAGGTTACGTTTTATTGGGTACAGGTTTGCAGGTATAGGCTCTGCAAAGTTATTGCTCATCTCAGGGATTAAGTATAAAGAAAAAAATTCCATCTTATTTTTAAATTCTAGGTAATTTGAGGAGAAGCACCGAAAATTTTTGAGTAATTAGAAAACTTAAATGTGTTCACTAAAAAATCTTAAAAACTTACCGCCAAAAATTCCCGCACCGGTATTACCACTAGTAGTAGCTCCCCCACCAAACAATCCCCCGCCAGTAGTAGTGCCGCTACTCCCGCCAAAAATACCGCCGCCAGCCGCTGCGCCAGTGTTACTACTGCCGCCAAATACAGAATTGCCGCCTGCTGCTCCGCTGTTTCCGCCGAATATTCCACCCCCACCGGTATTTGTGGTTGAACCGCCAAAAAGGCCTTTGTTTCCTCCACCAAATGCAGACTAAGAAAAAAGGAATATTGCATTAAATCGCAACTGTTGCGTATAACAAATCGCGCATCTACTAGTCGTCTCACGGTGATAGGTTCGAATCAGCGTCATAATTAACGATGTTAAAAGTTGTACCCACTAGTGCTTTGTCAGATGCTAGACAAAAGTAGTATGAAACGAAGCAATGACTTGGCACAAATGCTGGCGCAAATTGCTATCCATTAGTAGCACAAAAATCATGATGGGACACATGAACAAAGTAATTTATAGAGAAGATGTTCAGTGTTCATGAAAAAGAGAGGAAAAATAGAAAATCACGAAACCTTTATAAAAAGTTGTCTTTTGTAGAATGACTAACAGACAAACAACGGCCATTTATAATACTTGCTGGGTGCTCATTGGTATGGGGAAAACTTTGCCAACCTGTTGTGAACTATTTCCCCCGAACAATGAATTGGTCTGCCCTGTTGTAGAACCACCACCAAAAGTTTGGCTCCCCCCAAATATGCTTGTTTGTCCTTGTTGCTGTGGCTGACCACCCCCAAATAAACTGTTTGTGGGCTTGCTACCAAATAATCCTCCTAAATCAAACAAAATATATTATGTTGGGTACTTCGGGATCATGTTTTTAATTGTGTCCCCGTATATTAAGGTAAAGACCCTTTTTAGCAGGGAGGGAGGGGACATTGGGCTGTTTTTTACCAAACTTAAAATAAAACTTTGGGGACCTTTAAAATGCAATGTCCATTGCCTCCCTGGGTTGTATTCCGACCCTATATACATAAAAAAAATGACATCAAAAATATTTCCTTGATTTTTACCTGAGTTTTGTTGCCCCCCAAATGCTTGTGTTGAGTTGGCAGATCCAAATATACTGGAAGGTGCAGTTCTAAAATTTTTAGGAAAATAATTATAACTTTGCTTTACGCGCACTAACAATGGATATATAATATACGTGGATATTGTGACAGGGAAAAAATTTTCGTCAATTTAAGTTGCCCTTGTCATTTATAGGCCACTTCCTTTATCCAACAGAAGAGGGAAGGGGATGGAAGAGGGGAATCGTTAATTTAGCACGCTGAGTGTTTTACTTTATAAGAGAACATGAAAATCTGGTGTAAGATCCAAGTAATTATATATCCATTGCGACTTTTTTGGTTTATTTAGTTAAAATAGGTTTTTTGGGGAGGGGGATTCTGAACATTTTGCAGAAAAAAAGAGATGAAGTTGGTGACAATTTAATTGATTTTTCCAATAACCAATCTTCGCTAATATTAAATGTTATCGTCTTTGTTATTTTATGAGAAACAGCAATGCTCTTACCCTAGAACATAATCACCGATGGGTTGTCTGTTATAAATATTGAGGAGGGCAGTTCTTAACTGAGGATCTGGGTTGGCAAGGAGTGCTCGCTTGCTTTTGTATTCCTATAATAAGTTATAAATAAAGTAACAGGATGTCTGTTTGCCTGTCTGTTTGTTTGTGTGTACCTAAGGATCTCGCTAATCGCTGAACCGATCGGGTTTTTGCGGGAGGGTACCACCACCCTCCCGGGAGAAATTATTTTGGAAAGAAATTACCCCACCCAAAAAAAAAAATATAATTTCTCCCCCCCTCCATTTTTTTTTACTTTTCTTTTAAAATCTGAAACATGAAATTGTGTTATCAAATTTAACTCTCCCCTCCTCAAGTGCCCCTAGAGGCCTCTAGGGGCGTAGCCGCTAGTAATTTATATAAAATAATCAAATTTCAGGGAAAATGGGATATTGGTCGTCAGTTATTTATATTCTTGTATTAAAGTTTTATTATCACTAATTTATAATGACTTTGCTTAAACATTTCTTAAAAGGTAGATTGGTTGGTTAAAACTAGCACAGTCCCAAGTTTTCAACCAATAATAATAATCTAGAGAAGGTGTATTTTTGTTCATCATCATTGGGAGTGTACTTTAATATTTCATCCATTGTCTAATCCCTGAAGATCCCTGCCAAACATCAAATAATTAAAAACACAGTCTGTAAGTAGCGCAGAAACTACGACCCTCATTTTAAATAAGAAACAACATTAAAATGTAATACAGAAAAAAAGTAGAAAACTTTCTAAAAGGTAAAATCTGCGTATTATGTACCATATAGAAAAGCTTTTTGACCAAATAAATGAAATAATAACCTGAGCCAACTGAGAAACTTTGCCCTGATAAGCCGTGCTGTTTGCTTTTACATTTTCGTAAGCTTCAAACCTGATAAAAATCATATTAAATATTTTTTTATATTATTTAGGTTGTACAGAAACTCTCAACATTTAGAATTGAGCACTGAGAAGGCTTGAATAAAGCGAAATATATATTCTACTGGAGACGCCTGTTCTTGTTTGTGTAGTATAGCTCTATGCCGCCGCGTTTTTAAAGACTTGTTTATTACCTAACAAATGCAGAAAGAGTGACTCTACTTATTTTAATCATTTTTATTTAAAATTATCCTAAGCTTTAAATATCTAAGTGCTTTTAAATCATATATTGGTCAGATTTTTAAAATATTGGCGGGTTAAAATTCCGGATTTAATCCGAGTTGAAAATCAGGATTTTTACGGATTTCGGATCCGGATTCGGATTTACAAATTAATCCGAAACGAATTCTGATTATTATTGTTGATTAAACGTAGATTAACTTTCCTTAATACTTTCGTGTTGAATTCTATCTTTGGTAGCTTGTGAATGATAATTGTGTGTTCATACCTTAATTCTTCAGGACTGAGGTCTTGTAATCCAGGAATACTTATACAATCCTTGGCACAACTAAAATTATTTATTTTTATTAGATCATATTGCGTGTTCCTCTTAGAAATATTTTTTTCAATTTTGAAAATTTTTATAACACCCCCCCCCCTCACATTCCCGACAGAACTATGACTATGGTAGAGAACAAATATTTTAGGTTAAGTTAGGTTAGAGGCTAGGCAGAGTTCATAGTTCTGTCGGAGGAATGTGGGGGTGGGGAGGGGTTGATACAAATTTTCAAAATTGAAAAAAAATATATTTCTAAGAGGATTATACCCATATGTGGAACTATGCCTTAGTTGCCTGGTAAATATTAATGGTCAAAGAAGGGTTGAAAAATTACCTTCTCCTTCCTGAATTTTTTTTTGTAAATAATTATAATTTAGTTCTCGGATATTTTTACTGGAACAACACACTTTACTTTGTCACCAAAAATTATATTAGCCTAATGTTGCTGCGCTAATTATATACATAACTGTCCTCAAAAAGTGTGAGACTTTTAAATTACAAACAGACGCGCTGCCATTTCTATAACACGTCATTGTTTTTTTTTGTAAATTATACTATAATAGTAATACAATACCTATTTTCTTAAAAATCGGCAAAATTACACCTATTGAAGCTGTGACTTTTTTGCTCCTGGTTGACATAATGCCAGGTATCCGACATACCTGTAGCAAGAAAAAATCCACTGTCCAGATTTTTCCCAGGCCTCCATGTCTTGTTTCACTGTATTGATTATTTGATTTGCTATGTCCTGGCTCTGACCTGCAAATAAAGTAGTGAGAAAAATAAATGTATTTTGTATGGATGTATAAACCAGACAACTATCTGGATCCTCTGTTTGGGAACTTATAAGTCTGCTAGCAAATTGCTTTCTGCTCTTTATTAGCGACTTGACTATTTTAATATTACCAACGCTACTGGCTGATATTCAAAGACCCAATTGAAAGTTGGCACAGGTTCCACAGGTTGGGGACATACAGTTATTTAACCCCTTCTCCCTTTATAGGAGCAAAGGAAAAGTGTACAAAACTTTGTTATGACGCTGTTTGGGCCGAGAATCGAACCCACCTCCACCCCTATGACTAGCAACAGTCACGAGTTATAAACCATCCTGTACCTTAAAAACTTGACTTCAATAGGTACGCGTTAAACATTACACCATCTTTGAATTTAAGTTCTAATAAACATATAAACCTTCTGGTAACAAGTATAGTAACACTATGCTTCTTATATATTATCTTATCGTTACAATAATCTTTATAAAAGATTTAAAATTGAATTAACCTTTTATAGTTACAATAGTTACATAGCACAGACACATACTTACTGAAACACCATAACTATAGAAAAGCGTTGCTTAAAAAATTAAAATAAATGTACGCAACGTAAAAAAAAATTTGCAAGTGTTTTATTTTATTTTAGTACCCTATTTGTCATTGTTATTTTATACATTATATTATTACCTAACATCCTCTTCCATTCAAGTATTTCTAAAGGTATGACATAGATAATATTTTTGAACGCGAAGCTTTTCTTTAATGGGTCAGTTCGTCCGTCCGTAACAAATAGCTCTTAATCTATAATCACAACCAGAAAGTCTGTAGATCAATATAAAAGAAGTTGATTTTTGAAACATTTTTAACAGCTTTTTAAATGATATAATTATCTCATTTATCTGTTTTTTTAGATTTCTAGTACAATAAGGTACAATATCAATATCATATACAAACAAGTGTTAATGTTCGTTTGTCATACGGTCTGATTTTAGAGATTCGCCTTTATGGATATTGTAATTCTTGCTACACTATTCCTATTATTGACGAACATCCTATTGCGTAAATTTTTTAAAAATGTCTTACATAAGTCATTATTTGTGTTATCAATACAATGCCTAATAGTAAGTAATAATTTTTTGTCCCTAGCTTTGCCTATCGTAATTGAAATAAACCTTAAATAGAAGTAAGTTAATGGATGTCTCTCCGTGTGTCAAACCGATTTAATTTACTTAATGCTGATCCGATATAGCTCTTCTTTACAGTAAAGCTTCTAATACAGGGTGTCCCGCGCAAACCGTTTTTTAAACGCTTATTAATATCTTGATATTTAATCTATCTTAGCAAATTAAAAAGGTTTTGGTTACCTATTACTGACCGTTTTATAGGATAAAGATGAAAAATCTGCATAGCTAGCAGAAAAAAATCCACAAGAATTTAAGGTAGTTCCAAAAAGAGCCTTGGGGAACTTTTACAGCCGCTGGTGGTGAAACGGTTAATCATAATGACTTACTTAAGACAATATTAGAACTGACATTGTAGGCCAACAAAAAATCTGATATAGTCCATGTTCTTGGATGAAATTCAAGTTAGCTAAACATAACAAATTAACAAAAAAGATTAATTTTATGGTTATTTATATATTTTATTTATAGTAACCCTCCAATTCTTAAACATTTGGGATTTTTTTTGGCACTGTTAAGTTAAAAAGTCGTTACGACCTGCAGTTTCCAAAGCCAATATTTTCTTGTAGTCTAGTCTTAAATTCAAATATACCTATCTATTTTGTATTTTTTTTGTTTATTTAGCGGATTTTTCATCATTATCCAATAAAACGGTCAGATAGCTTATATAATAGTTTGCACGGAACCCCCGGTGTGTCCCGTGGAGTCTTTTTAATAATGTATTTTAGGATAGCGTACCTACTCCATCCCATACTATTTGTCTCAAAACTTAAATTAAAGGTAGAAGGCGACCTCATGACCCCCTCCCCCCCTCACCCCTTCTGTTTAAAGTCTTCGATGTTTCATTTAGGATAAAAAATAAAAACTTTAATGCATTATATACGACCAGAAGAAAGCTTACTTTTTGAAATTCTGCAAACTTAAAGAATTGCTAAATCACCGTGAAAAAGATTCATAGACAGAAAAACTGAGAAGTATTCATGATATAGTATGATTCATTTCAAAGAAACTTTGTATGAGTCTCATAGTGACTTAGACTATTCTTTAATTTATTCGGGAAAAAATATTCTTATATAAGAATAAAACATTTTTTTTTTGATATTTTTAAAATGAATAGATATCATATTGACGTTATTAAATAGTCCTTTATTGCATAAGCCTTTGTCTAAATATCATAAAAATATAATTTTCAAATAGATAAAAACACTTGTAATTATAAAAGAACAGGTATAAAAGCAAGGTACATGCCATTGCAAAATCATTCCAATCAAAATGGTAAAAGTAACCGCTTTCATTTGCGCCCTAGGTAAGTTTTTATTATATCATACTACAAAAACTTCTACATAATTAAAGCATTTTAAATCGCGAAGCTTTTCTACATTAAGGGTCAAACAGTCCGTAACATATTATAGTTCTTAAAGTTGATTCAGTCATGTTAGAATTGTCCTACTGATTTTAAACTTAGTACAATGATTGTTTAAAATTCTAGATATTTCTGAATATTGAATGGGTTATTACTTCATAAATGTCAATGTTTATTTGTCCATCGCTTTGCAAGATATTTTATCCTTGTTTTTAGATTTTGGGTAGGTAATTACTTCAGATAACATGATATTGAAATAATGAAACACATACACGAAAAGGGTTTGATGATATCATAATATGTCCAGTAGGCTATGCTTTTACTTAAGTAATCCTCTTTATAAATTATTATTTTTATTTTCACTATAATTTTTTCAAATAATTTCTCTTCTCTTGATACAAATAGAAGAGAAGGGGTTCAATTGTACAACAAAAAGTGTTAAATATTTTATTTTAGAGAAGAGGAGTTGGGTATTTTTAAAATATTTTTAAAATTTTTAGGGAGGGTGGAGGTACATTTCTCCAAAATAGTCAAAACCTTCTGGGACTTTAAAAAGCTTAACTATAAAGCGCCACATCAGTCCATTAGATGGCACGATTCTTATCTGTAGACATACCATACATCCTGTTGCTTTTTATTTAATGATATAAAACTTCTAGGTGTTCTTATTTGTGCAAGCTATGTTCTTGGCGCCGCAGATACTAAGGAGGTGGAGAAACCTTCTGTGGAGATTGCAGCAAATCCTTACTTTGATAAATGGTGCTGGTGGAAAAATCCTTGCTACAGGTTATCAAGTTTAGCAGCGTAGCTACTCAATAAATAACCTTGATGAACTCGTGATTAAGACAAAGTCCCGAAAGTTTTTCCCATATAAAAAAAAATATTTTTCTATAAATACAACTAGGTACATATCTACTAGAAAATATGAAAATTATATTTAGGTGTCGCATTAAGCTTGTTTGTAAAATATTGTCTATATTAATGCATCTAATGTAGAGCAAAGCTATAAACAGTAAACATATTTTCAACAAAAAAAGATATCATTTTTGGCAGATATTGTACTACAATCACTAATATGTAAATAACTTTTACAACATTTTCATGGTATTTTTTCTTCACAGGACTTGTCTCAAGGTTGTGAGTAGTTTGTGTGCCCTGGCCCCTCCACCCGCCCAACCCACCTGCTACGCCAATGGATACAAACTGTGTCGCAAGTACAATTGTAAATACTTTGCCACTATTGGTCCTGCCACAGTTGGTCCTGTTACAAAGGGTCCATCTGCACTGGCAGAAAGGGCTTATTGGGGTTAAAAATTTCTTTGTGACTGGACTTATATGGATTTTTGGATTACAATGCTGTTTATCTTCATTTAATAATTATTTTATTTGAATATTTGGTTTGATATTTTGGCAAATAAATATGCATACTATTTTTTACTTATTTTTATTCATTAGGAAGGCTGTCAAGTGTCTTCATATATTTTTGTTTGTTTGTGTGTGTAAGATTTTTGTTGGAAAAAGAAAAAAACTACAAAGAAACTGTATTTCTTACGATCTTTAAGTAAAAGGGATGGCGTACAAAAATATAAAAGATCATTAGTTGCATCTTGCATGTAACATAAAAAAGAAATCACTTAATAACCTGTATTAATATTGTTTTGTGTTTGCTGTTTACTTGCAAAAACATTGTTGGATGCAGTAAAGCCGCCTCCACCAAACATTTTCCAAGATTTTTGTCTGAAATTGTAACATACTTTTGTTAATATAAATAAAAAGGACATTAGGTATAAAATTATCATTTACTTTAAGCTTCCTACAAATTAAAACTTTACTAAGTAGGTAATATACATATTTCATATTTTAGAATTTAAAGCAGATAATTATTCTAATACTTAAAATAAATACTTAGTTGTCAAAAATTAAAAGTAAAATCAAAGCTTTTGGCAGTGAGGTTATATTTTTAAAATAATTTGAAATTTAACAAACTTGTTTTAAACTATCCTAAAACATTAAATAACATATTTTATTACATGCATACATATTACATATCTACTCTACATTCCTTATCATGCTTTTAACCATGTTATTGCTAAACAAAAGTTTAAATTTCTTTATTATCTTAGATAAATTTAAATTAAATGAATATAATAACAACAAAATATTCGCATCACCAGAAAATGTTTTAAATTTGTCATTTTGTACTAAATAAATCATTTTATCAAAGTATACCTAGGTACTTTTTTATTTAAAAATGTTTAGGTAGTTAAGATTTTTTTTTTATTAGTTTTGGATTTTTATTAAGGCAATCCTTATTGATTATTCTTATTAAATATATATATTTTTATACAACCAAAAAGTTTGTTGTCTATAGGTAATTATAATCAATTAATTGAGTTATTAACTGAAATCCTCGATACATAATTCTATGGTTTGAACTTTACAAAAGGAATGTCCTTTGTTTGATGGCATTTGTCGCACACCCACTCGGCGTAGATTTCCTGGGTCAGAGAGTGGAAAGCAAATTCTCCAATTCCTAAAAATAATACAAATTAATTTCAATACAAATTTCTAATCAACTATCAGGGATTTTAAGCTATAAGATAATGGACGAAATATTTATATACGTTTGAATACTGCTATTTTATGAACCAACGAATAAAATTTAATAATAGTAGGTACTAAAGGTTTTAAGTCAACGAATAGAAAACGTGATTATAAAACTTGGATGTTGGTGTAATTAAAAGTCTGATGTACCCTCCCTGCTTGTAAATTATAATACATTGTCCTGTAAATGATTAACAAATGGTAATATGTGCTTGTCTGTTGAAAATATACCTGTGCAAACTCGATGGAACCAGAAATTACATCCAGATTCACACAAAATAGCCTGATCATTGTCATGAACCTCTCGATGACAAACACCACAGGGATAAATGGGAGGAGCATTGGGATTTTGCGGATTAAACACCATGGGCTGATTGTCGGGATACACTTTCTCGGCGGACATGGACAACGGGCTAGGACCACCCATGCCAGGATGAGAGGACGGTCCCATGGGGATAGTTTGTCCTGGGTGAGAGCCCGGGCCCATAGGAACATGTGATACTGGTGTGCCTGGCCCACTACCGTGACCAGAGCCGTGAGGACTGTTAGAACCAGGACCTGCATTAATAGTCATCCCTGAGGATGATGAGATGGGCATCGGTCCACTGCCACCCATAGGAGACATTGACGACATTGGACTGAAATGACCGGACATGGATGTCATCGGGCCTGACATTGACATTGGTGGACCACTCATCGACGACATTGGCCCGTTAGGACCCATGGGTCCCATGCCAGGATGTCCCATATGGCCAGGGCCCATTGGTCCCATCGGTCCGCCGTGTCCCATTGGACCGCCCATTGGTCCACCTGGCCCCATTGGCCCTCCCATCGGTCCGCCATGACCCATAGGTCCATTTGGGCCCATTCCCATAGGGCCGTGGCCCATGGGTCCACCCATGCCCATAGGTCCCCCTGGTCCCATACCCATAGGCCCACTTGGACCCATACCCATGGGGCCATTAGGTCCCATTGGGCCCATCATACCATCCGGTCCTCCCATTCCCATCGGTCCGTTCATCATGTGACCATTTGGTCCCGGTCCCATGCCCATAGGTCCGTTTGGGCCCATTGGTCCACCCATCATAGGGCCGCGAGGGCCACCCATCATACCAGGACCGCCCATAGGCCCCATACCACCAGGTCCATCGTCAAAGGGATTGTTTGCAAAGACTGTGTCACCTCCCATCATTCCATGCATGCCATCACCTGAAAAAAAGAACAAATGTTTTTATCAGGTTCTCAATTAATAATATTACTTTAAATAAGAATAAGATTTCTTAGAAAATTTAACTAATTACGGAAGTTGAGTTAACTGTAGCTAACATGTCATAATTAAATGCATGAGTTTTAAATATATATATTTATATATAATAAATATTTATACTAACTTTAATATTGACCTTTAGATCGAATCTCTTCAAAATCAATGCAAATCAAAAATAACAATTTGTATGATAAAAAGTTATCTACCCATGCCTGGTGAGGGTTGGTTCACTGAAACTGAAGTATTCTGACTTGTTCGTCTCTTTTTCTTTGCATTCCCTGAGGAAGGGGGAGGTCCACCTCCTGGCCCCCCACCAACTGGAAATTTAAAGTTACCCATTCCTGACATTTTGTATTAGTTTATTTTTGGCTTGATTCTGAAACATAAAAATAAATTGACAAAAATTATCTGCTTAGCACCAAAAAGCCCATATTTTCTAAAATAAATAAATCTTTCATAATACCTAAATAAGTTAAGTTATGGGACAAAAGGGGTAAGAATTATTAGCTGTTGAACATTTATGAAAATTGATGTCTAGATTTATACATTTTATTGAGAAATATTATTTAATGCTATTCTAACAAACCAAGTTTTTATACGATTTATAATTAAAAATGTTATTGATTGCTAAGAACAGATTAAGAATTAAATGTATATAAACAATATGTTTCCAAGTACAATAAAATACATTTATATTATTGAAAAGCAACAAGTTACGTACATACCTAGCTATACAATTAAGAAAACTCTTTTTACTTAAAATTAGGTAATTTTTTGATCTTGCAAATAGTGTACAAATTAAATTAAACTTTAAAATAAAAGAAAATAATATTAAAGCATAAAATTCTTTATTTTACAAGCTATTTTAA
>LS051038.1:7297-18167 GCA_900241095.1 Acartia tonsa | reverse complement strand
CTGCCACGTTTCACTTTGCCGGAGTACTACAGCCAAGCCACTTTAGATAGAGAGCTCTAGTCTTTTCTAGTGTCTTACTTATGTATCTAATAGTATCCCCAGCAAGTTGCATAACTCTACCTCATCTACAGATGGGCTGAGATTCGATTTAGTGGGCCCTAGTCGAGAATCCAGATTATTCCACCGGCGCATTTCGAATCTGCCTTGTTGAACATAAGCGCGGCCAGCTCGGAGTACGAGCCCATCTTCGTCCAAAGATTTTTTTGTGCTAAAAGGTAATTACCTAAGCTTTTTATAGTGGGGTCAAACGTCTTGATCGGTCAAGTAGTTTTGGCGCTATGGCCATTTAAAGTTTGTCCGGTCTTATTTGCCCCACCCTGTATATATTCAATATTAATATTTTAGTCTATCCGTGGCGAGGCACCAGTGAAACAATTTTTTCCTCTGTCTACGGATGCGCACACTGCAAAGTTGGCAACCCTGCTCTATAATAGAAACGGCGACGCGGATGCCGGAATTTTAAAGTAAGCTTTTAATTCCGATCAGGGAAAGAAAACGAAGTCGTATTTTCACGGTAGCTTTTGATAGATTTGGTTAGGTAAATGTTAATGATTGCCCCGCAGGGGCTAGAAATAGGTGAAAAGCTTCTGTAAAAATACGATGAAACCCGCTACTTCGTATACTTTCCATGATCCATTTTCTTTAATGGATATTAGATGTCATAGATAAAAACTTGATACTTTTAGGTATTTAAAAGGGTGATAATAAACATTTTAAACCACTAGGTAGGTAATCAAAATGAAACATCTTTGACACCAAATCCCAAAGTAGAGATTATAAAAAGCTAAATTTTCATTACAAAATATCCTTGACGAAACTATAATTTTGTTCTAAACCCATAAAAAATATAGAATTTTAATTAGAAAAAATATTTAATTAGGTATAAATCTTCAAGAAAAATATGCCAAATAGTAAAGAATACAAAACATATAGTAAATATATTTAAGTAAAAGTTTGCACAATGTAAGTGTTGTCATACTATTAACTAAACTTTATTGCTCTGCAGGATGTTTCAAACCGGAAATGGAAAGGATGGAAGAAAAGCACCGGAAGTAATATTTTCCAGAGAAACTTTCTATATTTGGAATGTTCCTATCGGAGACGGAGACCTGGCCTATCTTATCAACGACAATGATAAATATTTTGTCGAAGTCACGGATTTGGTTGGCAAAGAAAAGCGCCGGTGGCAGACGCGCATGGGCACGGATAGCATCCCTAAATTTATAGCAACTCTTGTATATATTGGCGGGGGTCGACCCAAAGCCTCTAGGTTAAATGATAGCATAGATTCTAATACAAATTTACAACAATGGCTCAGAAAACGGGGTATGAACGTGAAAACATTTGCCGACTTGACCGCGGGCCGTCTGCCGCCAAAGAACGCGCGGCGGGACAGCGATGAAGATATGTATTCCGCCTCATATCCCGTGCATCCCAACCGCAAGGAGAGCTCGCCCTTCAACAGCGGAATTAGAAATATTAGCGATGTTTATAATATGAACAGTGTTACCAATACAATGGGTTGTATCAGCATGAATTCTATGTCGGCAATGAATCAGTTTCCCGTTCAGACGAACAACGGGCAGCACCAAATGATGGATCGCCGTTCGGCCTTTCTGACCCGCGCCATCAACCTGACCCAGCGCACAATGCAGCTGCGCACCCCAGAGGACCCCGAAGTGAATCACTTGCTGCAGGATGAATCTGACGCGGAGCTTGCCATATTTTTGTCCAAAACGTTGACAAATGCAATATTAATGTTCCACGGAACACAAAACCATCACATGAACCCGGGCAATGCGCCGGGACCTATTGGACCGCCGGGGCGCAACCAACGAAGATGTGATTTTAATGAATTTTACGCGGACGGCAGCTTGCTATCGGGATCTTTAAATGGACGGAATAACGGTATCGGCGGTGGTGGTGGTGGCGTCAACATAGGAGGTGGCAAAGGACTATACGGATTAACAACGCCTCTTTTGGACTGTCAACGGAACGGCGGGGGTATTAGTAATGATATTGAACCGCCTCATAAGCGGAGAGTCAACGAATGGTGATATTTGTTATGTGTTGCTTGACCGGTTTACATTTTTGTTACTTTTCATACTTTCTAAATTTCAGAGATAGTCAGAAAATGTAATAATGTAAACAGTTTCTGTACATGTGTTGTATAAACTGCTTTGGAAGATGTAATCTGCAAGAATTTAATTTGTTTTATTGCTGACCAGGTAAATCCTTTTAATTTCCAGGTTCGCCTGCCTGTAGGTAATGGTGTTCCTTTAAACCCGTCAATAAAATTAAACATTAAGACTTTTCCCTTATACTTGTCTGCGATTTGAATTTAATTCAATTACTTTTTGGGATTTAATCGTTGATATTCCGATTTTCACTAAGATATTAACGGCTCTATTGGATAGATAGATGGGTCAGTCGCAGTTCAATCAAAAGAATAAATGATAAAAAGAAACTTTTTATCTTAAAATCGGCTACGCCCCTAGAGGCCTCTATTAACATTTAAAATATTTTTCTTTTAGTATGTCTATGTTAATATCATCTGTTTCTTATTCTACGACACTGGCGCCGCAAAGCAGCAACTTTTAAAAACTTTTTAGCGATTTCTCTTGCGAGGGTGGTGGCACCCTCTCCCAAAATAGTTTTAAACCTTCACAGAACCTATGAGAAGTTACCCTGTAGGGGAGAACCATATCGGCTCAGAATTTAATGAGATCCTTAGGTACAGACAGACACTGAAAAATCCTATTACTTTAATGTAAGGATAATAAGGAATTTGCTTTAAAAATTCTTAAAAGCTTTTAGTTTGTCTATATGACCAACTATTTAGTAAATGCAGAGTAGAGCACATTTATCTTGCTTGTATAAACTAGATAAACATTTTATTTCTAGGCTGTAAACTTGAATTCATGCTATATAATATTAAACCTACAATGTATCTAAGTTCTTTAATTTAAAATAGTTCATACTTGCTATTAGTGAATTAAAATTGTAAATATTATCCTTACAAGATCTATGTCTGTTTGTTTGTACCGAAGGATCTCGCTAACCGCTTAACCGATTCGGTTCTCCTCTACAGTGTAGCTAGAAATTTTGAAAATCGGACCAAAAACACAGTAATCATTTGGTAAATATTTGAAAAATCTGTAAAAGGCTACTTGTCCTCTCATCTTAAAGACATAAAAACCCTTGGAAATTTCATTTTTATCAGGGGGGGAGGGGGATGTTTTCTGTTTCTTATATACACACACCCGTGGAACTATCCCTTTATATAACTATACGGAACCTAACTCATTTGAATATTACTCTAGTGCCTGACAGCCTCAAGCTGGCGGAGAACCTGTACATGATGGGGGCTCCGCCTGTGGACGATGCCAACTATTGTCTCAGATGGAACGACTACGAGAAGAAGTATGCTGAAACATTCAGAACGCTCAGGTACAGTTTTATCTTATTTTGATGTTAAAAAAATGTCTTATTTTGCAAGGGTACATTTTTTGCTATAATAACTCGCCCATCAGGGATATAAAGGAATAGGACAAGGGCAGACATATTGATGCATATCCCTAAAGATGATACCTACACAAAATGTCCTCTTCTGTAGATTACAATTAGTGCTTGACACGTTGGGCCTCCAACTTAATGAACTAACCAATCAAAATTTTAAAAAGTCTCCAAAGTTGTTAAACTAATGAATAAGAATACGTCATTATAAAGTTTTAGGGACTAACGTAATAAATTATACTGTATACACCCCTGCGATTTTCAAATTCTTCATTAAATCAAACTTTACTAATATGTACTTAACATATTCAATTAAATGAAGTTGAACTATAGCGCTAGTTTTACAAATAGGGTCTAAGCAGTTAAGTAATGTATTATGTTTAGTTTAAAAAGCTATGAATTCTTCTTAATCCTAGGCTATTTTATCAAACTAACATCTTTGTAAAGGCCTTTATGTTTCAAAACTAAAGTTATTATTCTCAACCGATCTATAACCATTTTTACATTTTAAACTTATTTACACTATCTTTAAATGTTTAAATGTTTTTAAATGTTATTACACTTTTACAACAATATTTGTGGTATATTTTGACCAAGTAATCTTTGAATATAAAGATAAGTTGAAAGGTGAGAAAGATTTTCCCACTGCAGTTTCAAATCTGCATTTTACTAGGGTTGTGCTCAATTTTCAGGTTTGAATTTGATTTTTTTTCCAGTTTGACTTCGAAACCGATTAATATCCGCTTGATTAGAACCGGTTCTCAGCCATTCTGAAAAATCATGGATAGCATCGTATTACAAATAATTTTCCACGAATATAAAATTAAAAATCAAAAAATTATTACCAGTATTGTTAGGTCGATCCTTCGACCGGTCGGGTCTAACTAAACTGGTTTTAATCTTATAATCTTTCATTTTGATATCCGTGGAATGCTGTTTATAATACGATGCGATTATAACAATTATAAAAATCAGACAGACACCTAACATACTAGATATATAAACTTAATTTTTGGATGGAAGTCAATTTTCTAAGCAATTAAAATTCTTACCAACAGTTTTTAACGATAATTTCTCATTTCTGATAAAAATACACAAATTGAACATTTGTTACAATGCAAATTAAGGATTTTGTTTTAAAAAACCTCTGTTTTATTTAGGTAAACTGCCCTTGTTACATATATCAGTTGTCATGCCCTTAGATTCTAGGGGAGGACAAAGGGGTCAGGAAAATAGCGTAAAACTACCCAAAGACACTAATAAAGCCTCCCTGAAAGGTACAATCAATTTGGTCTCAAAGTTTCCGTGGTCTTTAGCTTCAGACAAAAAAGCTTTACTGCTTAATATTATACGATGAATTTTAGATATAAATGAAAATATGCACAATCCTAATATCTTATTTGAGAGATTGGTGCATTTTTGTTGTAATCTTTGCTCTTTCCATCAGGATATCCCCTGTCATTTTATCCCCCTCGCCTATCTGACCACCCACTCAGGGAGGGAGGGGACATTGGGATGTTTATTACACTAGTCCCCAAAGTTTTATTATTTTCTTATTTGAAAGCTTAACAACTTTGTGGACTTTTATTAAATTTTGATTGGTTGGTTCATTAAGTTGGGTGTTCAAACGTTTCATCCACTAATTGTAATCTGCAAAAGGATTAATTTTGTGTATAATCATTGGGGATCTGCAAGAATTTATCGGCCATTGTCATTTTTAGATCGCTGGACCATTCACCACGGATGGAGTGGTTCACGGCAGATAAAATAATATATATTAAAATATTCCTTCTAATACAATTTACAATTAACATAAATAAAATCAAATCATTGGAATTGGCGGAAGATTGTTTTTAACCATTAACCTTCCCCCTTATCCCTGCAACCCACATAAAGATTAAACGGATAAAGAATTCAAGTCATGGATTTAATGCATTTTTCTTGCTTTGATTGATCAGATTGATTATGGCAGAGAAAAAAGAAAAGATAGTGATTTTATAATATAAATAGTATGCATTCAAGTATAGATCCTAACCTGAATCAATGACTCTGAATTAAAAGGGTTTTGAGCCTTCTAAAAAAAACATCTATCGCATTCGAGTCATTTTTATACGAAAAGAAAGCAAAACTCGGCCCCCAGGGACAACAAATCAAAAACGTTTCTTACAATTTTTTTAGTTTCCTTTTCGTGGAAAAACTGTCCATATTATAAGGCGTTTAATAGTTTATATAACCAACGATTTTAAATAAATACAAAGTTTTCCTACAAAGAATCATGTTGCAAATTATAATTTTAACTAGGGCAAGTTGTCATTACAAGTTGTCAAACAATTTGCTTGAATTGAAAGTATCTTAAAATCTTATTGTATTTTTACTAACTAGCGACTAAGCTCTTATCATCTTGAAGCTATGTAATCGAAGGAGTAAGGAAAATAGCATAAAACCAAAATTATATTTAAGAATTAAATAGCCTATAACTCTCCAGGGACCAGAAAGAAGCTTCCAAAAATGGAGAACTCAATCGGTTCAATAGTGATCGAAATCTTACTAATAGTAGGATTACTTTTTCAGGGAAGACATCCATTTTGCTGATGTGACCCTGGCAGTTGACGGACACTCGATGAAGGCGCACAGGATCATCCTCTGTGCCTGCTCCAGCTACTTCCAGAATATTCTCAGGTAAACAAACTTCCAGTGTTTGTTTGATTGGTTCATTAGCCATAGTTTCTTAGTCTTCATTGAGTAGGCTGAGACACTTTCGTATAGCTCGAGCTTTACGTTCAAGCACATGACTTGACCCACTATCTCATGAGAGCTCCTCATTATTACCTCACCCTTGCCTCCATTTGCTTCGAATTATCTTAAATTTGGTAGATACATTAGGTATTACAATAAGAACCAAGGAAAAGGGAAGAAAAACTAGAGCTTAGTTAAGTTTTAAAAGTTTTTTTTATTTTAAAGTCAAAGATACACAAAACTCAAAGGTTTTCCTACTCAGTCTTTTAAAACATATTTCTTACCGCACTGATAGAATTACCACAAAGGTAAAACTTCAAAGAAATTTTAAGGTTAAATCGCTTTAAATGGGAATATTTTATACCAGATTACCTATTTTAAAATCTGCCTGAAAGCAAGCAAAGCAAAAGTAAAAAAAAAGATACAGAAGGTGTAGATTTTTATTATTTTTATTTCCCTTTTTCAGGTCTATAAACCCTTTACAACATCCGGTATTACTTCTATCTGACGTCCAAATCAATGATCTCACTGCTCTTATGGACTTTATTTATTTTGGACAGGTTAGTGTTATAGTTTGTTTTAGTTGCATAGCTGCTCTATAAGCAGGTATGTTCGTTCTTTCCATATTTTTTTTTATTTAAGTAGGTATTAGGTACATAAATGCCATTTATCCAAATGCAAAAAATATACTAGGTATTTATTTCGAATTTTCCATTTTTCTTAGGTATGATTATACTGTTCTTAATTTATAGGAATTATATTAAATGTTTGCTAAACAATTCTTTTTGGTAAACCTATATATTAAAAAACAAACATGTATTGTTAAGTTGTAATGAACAAACGTATTGATTTACCACAAGTGGCCAGTTGCGCACTGATGACCCCCCCCCTATTTGTGAATTAAATTGAAAATATGTAGGGAGGGTTAGTTTTTTTCTTATGACTAACTTTTTTTGGGGGGACTTTTAAACTGCACGGCTACCCAGTACCCAATAACACGTAACCTAAAGTAATAAAAAACCTCCCCTTCCCTTATTTTCAATTTATTTCAAAATATGTGGAAGAAGGGTTATCAGTGTTTAAGAGGATACATTGTTGAAATTGCGCCAAATATTAAGTTATTTAAAAGAGTTTTTAATTTTATAATGCCCTTTTTCAAAAAGGCATCTAGTTTTTACTTCTTCCGCCTATTCAAAAAATGAATTCTATGCTTTCTCGTCATTTGTTAGGCCTTTTGGACATCTTTAACGATTCTCCTCAGAAAGTTTGCTATAAGAATAGTTTGTTTAATAGCTTGTGATACTTTATCAATGTTTCAGGGTTTGTATGGCGTACACGAAAGGATAGTTTGTTTTTTTCATTTCCTAAAGGAATCGGTTTTCATGATAACTATTTTTATTCAGGTAAACATAACACAAGATTCGCTGAATTCCTTCCTAAAAGTTGCGGAGAAGTTGAAGATAAAAGGGCTGTGTGAGAGAGGAACTCTTATCCCCGAGGGTCCACCCTTCCACAACACAATTACAATACCCTTACAAAAGGTAAAGGACACTTCAGCAATAGGATATTTGTCTTCTCGTGTTGCTAATGTTTGATTCAGAGAAGCTTTGTATGATTATATTACTTTCACAGACTTTAGATTGTTTTGCTGAGTAGCTATTCGTGCATCATATACATTTTTATTTTGTAATCCAGTAGTAGGTTATAGTCGCTTAGAAGATACCGGTGCAAATACTTATTTAAGATAAAATACTAAGATATTTATTAAAACACAAACTATTTTTATTAAAGAAAATTTTTTTTTCTAGGACAAAAAGAATGATGCAAACAGTCCTAATAGCATTCTCCCCCACGGTGCAAACTTTGAGACCCTTCTCCCCAGGTCTCCCTACCTCACATCTGAACACGGCGCCGCCAATGTGGCGACCGTTCAAGGCGGACAGGTTCTCCCCTCCATCCGCCACACCACTGTCAACCAGTCTGGCGGGGGTGCCCCGCCCGCACATCAATCCCCAAAGAATAGTCAAGGTGGCGGAAATGTGGGCGCCGGCGGACCGCGAGGCACAACAAGGCCCGCGCCGCCGCCCTCAGAACCGCAGTACATGCTGATCTCGTCCCCCAAGAAGACCCGGTATTCTACAACTACAATGGGAGTCACACCCACCACGTCAAATCCTTCAATCTTGAGAAGCCAGTTAATTAACAAGGTACATACCTAATCAATTTTCTGTTATTGTAATAATAAATGTATAAGTATAGATAGATAATCCAGATAACTTCCTTGATTCATTATTGAGGATCTTTTTCGTCAGCTAGCAAAATGCTTTCTGCTTTTTTGTAGCAACTTCGGCTGTTTTAATATTTCCAACGGTATTGGCTGATATTCAAAGACCCAATTGAAAGTGGACACAGAATCTACGGAGTGGGGACATAAAGTTATTTCACCCCTTCCCCTCTATTTTACTTTAATAATGTAATTTTGTTTGAGTTACTATATACTAACTAAGTATTTTTCGATTGTTTCATTTTACAACAAATTCATTTATCCAGGATTTATCTGGCTCAAGTGGAGTAGAGGTAAAGTCTGAACCCTTGTTGATGAGCACAGGTTCCCATAATCAGGATGATGTTCCATCCAGTGTCGCTTCTGTTTCTGTCACAGAGTTCATCACCACACCTGAGGTACCTAATAAATATAGAAATTTTGAAACCGATTAATATCTGCTGGATTAGACCCGGTTCTCAGTCAAACTAAAAAATACTACATAACATTGTATAACAGACAAGTTTCCACGAATGTTTAAATAAAAACCTTAAAATTAAAAACAGTTTTGTTAGTCTGGCCCTTCGGCCCCTCCGGGGCGAACAAAACTGGTTTTAATCTTATAAGTTTTTATTTTAATATCCGCGGAAACCTTTCTATTATACGATGCATTAAATAACTCATAGAACTAAGTTGATCATCTAAGGGATAGATATATCTTAAATTCTTTCTATAATTGAAAAATTAATATTCAATGATTTTTTAAAAAAAGGGATATTTCTTAAAATATTAACCACAATTATCTAGATAACTAGAAAAGCATAAGAATTTTGTTTACGATAATTTCAATTTTTTAGTTAACTATTTTGAGGGCATGCTGAATTTCAGAGCTAATATGTATGAGTTTGTATTTTATTCTGCTAATGTTCTATCCCTTCCTGTATGTACGTTTTAAAATTTAGGGAGACCTGTTGCCACCGCTACACCCCGGATTACCTGCAGGCTTCATCTCCTCCTTTGATCCATCTGGAGGTGATCCTGGAGCTGTGGCTCCGGCTCCAGCTACACATGTCACCATCCAACCTGAAAAGGAAACAATCACCTCAGTTTCTGGGTAAGGTTTATTTCCAGTATGGCTTCGAAACCGATTAATATTCGCTAGTATTTGTAGTTTTTTGTTTGTTTACTACAAGACTTTAGGTCAGGTTAGGTTATATTGGTTACTGGGTAACCCTGCAGGGCTAGGGCACTGCAGTTATATGCCCAGCATGGCCGTTAGGTACATTTCATAAAAAGGATGGGGTTAAGTGTTCTATATCATGCACTTTTTTAGGAAAATCACTGGATTTGTTCATAAATAATTTAACTACTATTGAATGATATCTATTGTTACATATTTCCTGTGTCTTTATATTTTACTTACCTATTTTAAGTGTGTCAAAAATTTTGTTTTGTTTAGATCTGGATATAGTACAACACGAGTAGTGTCATTATCAGTGGCGAACAACGCTGCCAACCAAATGTATGCAAACCAAACACAGGTAAACATTTTGGAACTTAGCCCAGAGGGGTTTGTCCGTCTTTTTTATGCTTTTGCAGAAAATAATGAAACACTGTTTATTATACCTACTAGTCCCCAAAGTTTTATAATAACATTTCCTTATTCGTTGACTCAACAACTTTGGGAACTTGAATTGAATTTTGATTGGTTGGTTAAAGAGGTTGAGTGTCCAAAATTTCAACCACTAATTGTAATCTACAGAAGTGGTAATTTTGTGTATCATCATTTGGGATGTACATCAATTTATCGTCCATTGTCTTATACCTTTAGATCTCTGCATTATTGTCCTTGAAAATATATTTGTTTTAACATGATTGTTTATATAATACTTGTAAATTATTTTGAGTAATTTTTTATAAACTTCCGGCAAAGACAAAGCAAACATTTTGCCAGATTATAATGTAAACACTAAACATGGCAAATTAGGTTTTCTAACAAGTTAAAGGATTTTTTTTTGGAACTTGAATAATTCCTAATTGTATAAGTCTTAACCTAGTTTATAAAATGAAAAAAAGTAGATAGAAAAAGTAGGTTGATAAACTTTTTGCTTCTAGAAAATTATGAGTTGTCATAAAATGATATCTATTCATAAGGAAAAAGGATAAGAGGATGAATACTCACCCCTTTGTCATGGTAAAATACTACTTCCCCATCCCTAAATTTAGAAGCAGACGAAAATCAAAAGCCGCCCAGGGCTTTTTGTAAGTCAATCATAAATAATAATGTGAATAAAA
>LS051036.1:5734-18277 GCA_900241095.1 Acartia tonsa | reverse complement strand
TATTTCGTAGAAATTGTGTAGCATAAACATTCAAACTAATTCCGCTCACTTAATTTTTGGTGTTCCTAAAAAACTAACAATTTCAATATGAAAAAAACGTGAATATAATTACATTTTGTCTGAAGTAAAAAAGAACTATTAATTTTTTACTCAAATATATTCCTTTTTCTTTTAATCTATTGGTTTTAAAATAAAAAGTAGCTGGAATCCTATTTTTTTTGATATATTGAATAACAAATTGACAGCAAATCATACATCTATTTCAGTAATTAGAAACAGTAACCTATGAATTTTTGTGGGTTGTTAAAACTCACTAAATAGAAACAATTTTTAATTTTCTACTTGTATATTACTAGTTTAGAATGACTTATTATAAATACAAACATACACTATACACAAACAAACAATATACAATACATATTAATAATTACACTGCACCAATTTAAAAGTTAATTACAAAATTAATGCAGTTGCTGTGAATTATTAACGCTATTACTAAAAATAAATGAATACAATTCAATTTAAGATTTAAGTAAGTTATGTCATCTTAGCTCAGACTTGGGGGGCTGAGAAGCCACCACATTGCAAGCATTAGACTAGATTGTGGAAACCTCCTTTTGCTATCAGAATAGATATAGCAAACCAATTATTATGATACATGCTTATTCGTCGTTTTAGTAACTCTAGGGCGTATATGTTGAACTCAATTATTTAGTTCTTTTTTATATTGTATTACACTTCCGTGTCCCTGTATTGGTTGGGCGTTAGAGTTATCATGAAGCTGTCAAAAATAAATAGATTAATACTCTATGAACAAGTCAGCTGTAGCTGCATTTCTGTTAACCAGGAATAAGGAATTCTTACAACCGATAATTAATTTCATTTTTAAAGCAATATTGTAAGCAATATTTTAAGCAATTTTAAGCAAATCGTGTTATTAAATCTGTTTTAAAACCCGGCACTTTTCCATAAAGTGCCTTTAAAACGCAAAACATAAGTCCTTACATTTCGGAAATAAATTTGAAATAAGGAAAAGATCGTTTTTTTTTATTTGCCTAACAACTGCGGGAGGCAACTCTGTATCTAATACAACCTATCCTAACTTAAAATTAAGTAAAACACACAAAAAAACTACACTGAGTTTCTACACTCGACTGAGCACTTTACATAAAAAATACCATAGGCATTTAAATCAGAAAAGCGTTAGTAGATACAATTTCCCCCTTCCTTAAATCCTTACTGAAAGATGTAACATACAAGAGTGACTACATTGTGTTGCCGTTCAAAGGTCCACCAAGGCATTTAGAGAAATTCTGTTGCTAAAAACACATCCCTTACTCCACCAAACAAAGAAAGTAAAGTGCAGGACTTTTAAAGTTGCAACATCAAATAATCATAATATTATAATTAGAAAGTGAATTATACTGCAGTTTATGTGGTTAACTTTAATTAATTATAATTCATGGTACTAATCATATTACAAACATGAATGGTATATTATAAATGTGAAATTGTATAAATATTAGGATGGTTGAAAATCTTATTGAGATTAAATATTAATTATTAAAAATAGGGGTTCCTAAACAATTTTCGGCCTAGTAAAACAATAGTCGCTGCAATGTATATATATCTAGTAAGATATCCAAAATAGCTGGAATTTCCACTGGTTCACTAAGATATTAGGAACTAAAAGAACTACCACCTCCAAAAGATAAAATACTTGTTTTGATTTTAAACATTATAGAATCACGTGAGAAGGATTTATGAAATACTTGAAGATTCGGTTGTTCTTTTAGGGGAGGGTTATTTTTAAGTAGGGGAGGGGGGATATTATAACTCCCAATTGTGAAACTATGGATCCAGCTGTTTAAGAGATTTTTCAGGTCATGTACTTAAATAAACGATTTCTTTTTATATAAAATCTTATTTTTTTAGGTTTCGAACTACCCAAGGATCTGGGCTACTATTGGCAATCTATGACGACTTGAACAGAAATTCTCTTGTTATTCAACTAGACAGTGGCAGGATTCATATCACTGTGGAAATTGCTAAAGTAGCGAAGGTTGGAAATTTTTAAACATCAATAGACTTCAATAAAAGTTGATTGGTTGTTCTTATTTTTTGTTGTTGAAAGAAATCACATATCAAGAAAGTATGTTACTTGACGTTACATGTTCATTGAACATTGTTTAATACAGAATATTAGATTTAGGTAGTTTAAATCACAGTAGCGGCTACGCCTCTAGAGGTCTCTAGAAGCAAATTAAATGAGGGAGGTTGTTTATGCTAGGGGTAATTTCTCTCGAGTGTGGTGGAACCCTCCAAAAAAAGTACAAAACCTTCCTAGAACCTATGAAAGCTACAATCTAAAGGTGAACAATATCTGTAAGCGAGATCCTTTGCTACAGACAAAAAAAAAGTTTACTCCTTTATATAAAAATACCAAATTGTTTTGAAAATAATTATACCCATTTTTGTTTAGAAGCTGAGTATTGGACAGAACTTGAATGACGACTTATGGCATACTTTAAGGTAACTTTTTATCCATTTTTCGACAAACCTCACTTTTTTGCTTTATTATAGTCAAGCTGACACAAATTACCAAAGGTTTTAAAATTTGTGTTTATTTAGGCTATTTTCTCCCCCTCACTGCTCCTTCAAATACAAATCTTCTAGCATATGCTAGGGATGTAGCCATTAGTATTTTTTAATGCGAATAATATTTTCTTTATTTCTACCTTAGGGTTGTTATGTAATGATGTAAATAGGATTCATTCAAATCAGCAAAAAAATTGTCTAATAGACCTCCTACGATGAAATATATTTTGTTAGTATGATATATATTATGATAAACAAAAACTTTGCAAAATTAGCTGTTTTTTACAGTTTAGTTTTATAGTTTAATACCAAGGTGGGGTTTGTTTTTTACAAACTTCCGCAATGCGCGGTTTAATCAGTATTTAAGAGATAACCATTAAATCTAATCATGTGAAAAACGGCTCACCGTTTTATAGTGCAACCTTTATAAGGAAGTAATAAATCTTCTTTGTAACCTAGTCATTTCCTCTACTCTTACTTTTTTGAATAAAAACACTATCATTTATTTTTTAAATATTTTTTTTTGTAAATTTCTATATCTTTTTTTGCCTGGTTTACCTTTACACCCCTAGGAATTAAGTATTACTACTATAACAGAACAACTTTTCACCTTTTCTTCATGGTCAACAAATTAATTTGGTAAAGGGGAATATTTGCCAGCTTTTATTATTTTTGTAGCAAAACTGAACTGTATGTCGGTTGGTTTTAGACTAGTCTATGGCCTGTTGTCTAATTTCAATGTATAAGCATTTTTTTAAGGTTTCAGTAAAAAAAACTATGGTAAAAACAAGAATGACAACATCTATAAAGCAAAACTCAAAAATATTTTTGTAACTGGACTTTATTGTTCTTGTAATGAACTGATTTAGAAAATAATTTGTGTATTTTACATTATTTACTTATCAAAAATACTCTAATTATTTTTAAATCATTGTATTTTATAAAATAATTGATAATCTTTAAAAATCTTCTAAAACTTTAGTAAAAACGTTCTAAAAGAAACTAAAACGAAGTAACTCTCGAACAATAAAACCTTGAATAATGTTCTTTAATTACAAAACTTGATGAAATTTGAAAAGTTTGTTTGAAATTATGAAAATAATGAAAACAGAACTGAAGACTGGAGTGCTTGCAGTGTCATCTTTCTTCAAAATTAGTAAAGCTACTCTATTACTAGATTTTTTAGTTTTTACTAGTGAAGATTTAACTTTGTCTGTCCATCAGTCCGTTCGTAACGCTCTGGGGAAAATGTGTTTAAATTTAAATGGAGATAGACAGATAAATTTTTTAGTGAAGGTTCCTATTACATATTTGCATCTACTCTATAAATTATTTTGCCCTTCTGTCTATCGGTCATTCTTAAAAAGGCAAAAACCTAATTGTTGGGGAAATGTGATTTTAGATATTCTATATAGACATACGTTTAGTTAAGGACGTAAAAACGAATTAAAATTAATAAATTTATATAATCTGATTTTTTTTTAGATTTGAGAAGCTTGAGACAATTATTCGTGGCAGTGTAGATGATGAAGATGGATTAGAAAGTAAGGAATAGATAGAATAATAGATAGATATATAGTCCTAAATATAGAATAACAGGATTTCTGTCAGTATTGAATCCGAAAGCTCTCGCTAGCCCCTGGATCTGCATAGTTTTTCTTTACAGTGTAGCTTCCTAAATGTCCAAGGAAGGTTAATAACGATTTTAGAGGAAGGGTACCATATTTCACTCCCCCTCCATAAAAAAATATTATTTTTAAAAATAAAGTTGAGAGTCGACCCCCAGCCCTATCCCAAAAGAGCCCATAGATGCCTCGGAGGGGGTAGCCGAAATGTTGTGCCTAATTCATTAATATTTGTTTAAATTTTCTAGTGAGATTAACCGGTCCCTTGGAATTCTTTTCTGCCTTCTACTACTACATCGGCGGGATAAGCAACAGAAATATTGAAACTACGGTGTCCAACTTTAATGGAAGAATTCAGCAGATTATTTTGAATGGCAGACACTTGTTGGAACAGATCAGCCTGCAACAGATTTCTTATGATGGTGAGTTATGCTGTAGAAGAGTAGCTACTCTATAAGCCTATGTTGTCCGTATGGCAAACATGAATAATAGTCATATGATTTTTTACCGATTAATACTTAATCATGTCAGAGAGGAAGGGGACATTGGGCTGATTATTACACTAGTCCCCAAAGTTTAATGATAATGCTCTCTTCGTTGAACTATCAACTTTGTGACTGTTGAATTTAGTTGGTTGGTTCATTAAGTTAAGTGTCCAACTATTTAACCTCTAATTGTAATCTACAGAATGGGTAAGTTTGTGTATCATTATTGTGGATATACATCAATTTATCGGCCATTGTCTTATCCCTTAACCGCCAATCCAACCAAATTGTTACGAGGGGCTATGTTAAATATTATATTATTAAGCTCTGACTTTTTTTGTTCTTCTTTTTTACTGTTGGAGTCAAACCATGCCAATGTTTTTGTTTGGTTTGTTTTGTACCTTTTCACTCCATAAACTTGATAAATTTGTATGCTTTTATAGCTCACACAAAGGATTGCTTTTTAAGAAATGAATATTTCAATATTAATCTTTTGAGGGGGGGGCCCGGGGGGTCATAGATTAATTTAAACGCCCTTGTCCCCTCCCTGCCTACAAGTGTTTGTACTGTCTGCCTTCCCAGAATGAGAAAACTTTAGTTTCAAGTTCTATGTTTTTTCTTTGTTTAGATACCAAATGATCAAAACTAGGATAAGTTTTTTTGTACATTGTGAGGCGCTCAACTAAATTGTTCATTTTTTTATGGAAAAATTATAAATTTTTATGCATCTTAATTTTGAAGAGGTCAATTCATGTGCTATACCTTGTTCATAAACGGACATATAATAAAACATCGAAAAAAGGAATAAATTAAAAAATTGTGCAAAATAATACTTCGTAGTCTTGATCATTTTATACCAGACTATTTATAATATAATAAATATTCTCTTATATTTAGATATTTATAAATACTAAAACTCTAAATAAAAAATATTTGAAAATAATAAAATAATGTTTTTCTTGAAGAAAAACTATTTGCCTCTCAAAAATTTGGTTAAAACTAGCACAGTAACAAGCAAGACTGACCAAGGCCATAAAGTATCTTCGCTACTAAACCAACAATAAAAACTATTTGAATTCTATAGAACTTTGTGACTTAATACAGGGAGGGAGACATTGGGCTCTGTATTACAATAGTCCTCAAAGTTTTATAATAATGTTTTCTTACTCGTTGGATTAACAACTTTGGGTACCTCTATCGAATTTTAATTGGTTGGTTCATGAAAGTAGGTGTCAAAACGTTTCAACCACTAATTTTGATCTACAGAAGGGTTTAATTATGTTTATCATCATTGAGAATGTACACCAATGCATAGGTAGTTGTCTTATCCCTTTAGATCCCTGCTTATATGAATGAACAACCTATTTAATAGTTATTTCTCGCATCGTATTATAAACAGCTTTCCGCGGATATAGAAAGTACAATTCGGCACCTCGGGGCTAAAAAACTGGTTTTAATCTTATGATTGTAAATTTCTATATTCGTAGAAAGCTGGACATAATACGATGCTAGACATAGTTTTTTCGTATGGATGAGAACCGGTTCCTATCCACCGGATTCGAATGAATACGAGAAATGTTTTTATTCTATATGAATGAAGAGTGTAGAACTAAGAGTAAAGATATTCATAATCCAGACATAAAAATACTATAAACACCATGAGTCAGGGAGGGAGGGGTCATTGGACTGGAAATTATTCTAATAAATATGTTTTCCACTGACATATTTTGAAAGTTTTTTTTTCAAATGTATTATAGAATACTAGCAGCTACGCCCTTAGAGAGAGTCGAATTTAATAACCCAATTTCTTATTTTAGATTTTAAAAGAAAAAGTTTTTCGGGGGGAATATTTTTTTTATTTTTTGGGGGGGTTAGGGGTGTCCCACCCCCCAAAGAAAATAGTTATAAACATTCCCGGGACCTATGGAGGACCCGATCGGTTCAGCGGTTAGCAAGATCCTTCGGTACAGACACACAAACACACAGACATCCTGTTACTTTAGTATAAGGATATAATAAAGTAACAGAATGTATGTTTGTCTTTCTGTTTGTATTAAAGGATCTAGATAACCGCTGAACCGATATGGTTCTCCTTTACAGTGTAGCTTTTCATAGGTCCTGGGAAGTTTTATAGCTATTTTGGCAATTTTCATGCTAAATTTGAGGGATACCGACAATTTTTTAAAAATCTTAATGAAAAATAATCCTTTAATGGTTCCTGTGGCTGCATTTCCTCCGGGTGCCTCCAGAAGGCCTCCAGGTGCATCCCGCAGGCCTCCAGGTGTCTCCAACAGGCCTCCGGGTGCCTCCAGCAAGCCTCCAGGTATAATCTCGTGCTTCTGCTTGTAGTGCTTGGTTAGGTTACCTAAATTGAAGATAAAGTTGCATGAAGTTCATTTAGACTGATGGACGGATTGACAGACAAAGTGAGTTTAAAAGTAGCTTCCCTACTAACAATCAAAAGGGATAGTTACATGGAGTGCATTTAATTAGTTGAGGTACATGGAGTAATAAAGTTTCAACCGTGAAATATTTTTTTTTGTAGAATAAGATAAACATGGGATAAACATGAAAAATGAAAATGTCTACTTTGTAAGAAGTTTAAAATTTCAAAAATATTATATGATTGTGAGCAGAAATGACAAACATATTGTTGTAATTTGAATAATGTGGCACCTCTACAAATTTTATTTGATGAAAAATTGAAAATATTAATCTTTAAGATGCATTCATCACAAGAATACATTTTTTAGTAGCGAAGCTACTCTATAATTCGAAATGTCCGTCCGTCTGAGACAAAGTGGGGGAAACGTGATTTTCTCGGCTCCTAGAAAAGATAGACAGCTGAAATTTTTAGTGAAGATTCTTATAACATATGCCCATCTAATCTATACGTTATTTTGTCCATCTGTCTGTTGTTTGGGGTGCTAGATCGATTCCTAGATTTTCATGTTTTCGTGATTTTCTCAACTCCTTTTTAAGATAATGGGCTGAAATTTTCAGGGATTGCTTAAATTTACATTCTACATATTTTCCTTAAGTTTTATTACGGTTTTTCTATTAGTTGGGGTGCTAGATCGATTCCTAGATTTTTAGGTTTTCTATGGTTTTCTCGATTCCTATTCATGATTTGCGGCTGAAATTATCAGGAATTGAATATGCTCGTATTCTTCATATTTTTATAAAGTTTCATTAAGATATGTCTATAAATTGCGATGCTAGGTCGATTCCTAGATTTTTAAATTTTCGTGATTTTTAAGGTTGTGTGATTTTTAAGGTTTCCTTATTTCCCTATTTTATCAAGATTAATGTTTATTGTGTAAAACTGCTTTATAGTAATTTTTTCCGATATCCATTCATAATTTTTTAGCTTCGATACTTATGAATGTTGTCATCCTTGTTATTTATTTATAAAGAAAGGGCTTTTCTTATATCAATATGTAATCTATTCTTTGATTAGGCATCTAAAACTAAAAAATTAGTTTTTAACACAAAAAATTTGTTTAATTACTTTTGTTCTGTATATTAACTAACATAACACAGATACATTTGTAAAATAATAGCAATTCTAGGAATTTGATGCAAAAAATCACCCAAGCATAGCAACAAAAAAAGACAAAAAAGGAAAAAATCTAACATTTTTATTTTTTAATTCTATAAAAAAAATTTTTGTCTAGCAAATGTACCTATTAAAGATAAAAACAAGTATCCTGAAATTAAAATTTATCTCGATCTACTTGCCAACACAAGACAACCAGGGATCTAGAGGAATAACACAATAGCCACTAAATTGATATAAATCTCCAATGATGTTACACAAAATAACCCCTTCTTTCGTAGTTGAAACGTTTTCGCACTCAACTTAATTAAAACCACAATGTTTTTAAGCCAACAAATAAGAAAACGTTATCATATAACTCTGGGGACAATGGACTGTGTAATAAACAGCCCATTTTCCCATTCTTCTCTGGAAAACAACGCACTGCAGCTACTGATAATTATCATACCTCTACATCGTAATTAGCTTTGTTAAGCTCGAAGTCCCTCTTGGATTTGGCAATATCTATATCGTTCAGCAACTTTGCTTTCATTCTTTCCTCCTCCGCCAAAGCTTCAGCAATACCAGCGTCACGTCTAGCCTCAGCCTCACCTTAATAAAGAACATGAGTAGTGTAATGAGACTTACCAAGGCATTTCAAAATGTTTACAGTCAATGAAATATTCTTTACTAATAAAAATATAAAACTTACGTAAAACTATTTTAAATACCTAATTCTATTTTTAATAGTTTTAAATAATTTACAGGGTGTTTTTTTTTTAATGGAACAAAAGTTTTGCTTAATATGACCCACTTGCCATTGACAGAAATTAATAATCTTTATCTTAATTTCTTCATTGGGTTGGGGAGTTTTGTATAATAAAAAAATACTTGTCGATTTTCAACAAATTATGCCTTAAAAACCAGTTTTTCTAAAGTACATATTTTTGGAAGATTTTTGGTTTATGACCAATTTAAAGAGTGTGCAAAAGGCGCATATTTTTAAAATTCAAATTGCTCGGCTTGTGTTGATAGTTATGCATATCATTGGAATCGCCATAAACTCTAGTTTTTGGATGTTTAAGAACTATTCCTGTGCTACGTATAGTTTAGGAGCTACGTGGTAAAATGTCCCAACTTACTTAAAACTTTTCAACCTTTCTCACATTTTCCAACGTAGCTTCTATACTACAAATAGCATGAATATGATACATATATTTCCAAAAACTAGAGTTTATGGCAATTCTAACAGTATGTGTAACATTTTTCTACTATAAACACAAGCCGCACAATTTAATTTTTAAAAATGTACGCATTTTTGCATACTCTTAAAATTGGTCATGCTCCAAAAATCTTCCAAAAATAGGTACTTTTAAAAAACCGGTTTTTACGGCATAATTTATTGAAAATCGCTAAATATTTTTTTCTTATACAAAACTCCCCAACCCAATGAAGAAATTAAGATATAGACCATTAATTTCTGTCAATGCAAGTGGGCTATATTAAGCAATACTTTAGTTCCATTAAAAAAAAAACACCCTGTAGAAAGACTGAAAAATGGTTTCCAACGAATATACAGAAATAAATTTTAATCCAACGAATAATGTTAGTTACACAAAGTTTCATAAATATATCCTACAACTTTGGCAGATAAATATCCAATTACTGCCTCTAGAACGATAGAAAATTATTTTCTAATGTCTTAAAAGTTAAAAGATGTCCTGATCAACTTTGAAATTATTTGAACAGAGAGTTGGAGTAAATACTTTTTCGTTTAATTTAACACTTAAAATCTGAGTTAAAACCCTTTTTTCGACGAGCAATAAAGGGATGAACCTTTTTATAGTATATAGGAAATATAAAAAAACTAACGAATGCTTTAAATATACACTAAAGCCGTGAATTATAATATTTCTTACCGATCAGAGCGTCTCTCTTGACCTGCGCAGTTCTAGCCTGACCCAAGCTAGCTAAATATCCGACATCGTCCCTGGTCAAAATAAATATTTATTAGTTTTAAAAGAAAACCTGATATACCTTATGGTATTTAATTATTAAGGTTTATTTGTGCTTTCACACCAATAACTTAAAATAAGGTGGGGGGATTTCCCCATATGCTTAACCCCTGTGGTGGGCCTTTACTCCGTCTAAATCTGCGGTAACCTAACCCAAATATAACATAATCTAACTAAAGCATAAACAAACAAACGTAAAAATACCCTCTCCCCCACAGCTTATTTTCTATTTTAAAATAGGGGAGAGGGGGCAGGGGGGGTGTCAGTGCTCATCGCTGTGAATAATAATGATGTTATCCTTGTTATAAAAATGATACCTGATGTCCTTGAGAGTGTAGGAGATGACCATGATGCCCATGTTTATCAAATCACCAGAGGCTACATCAAACACCTGAATAGTTTCTTATTGTTTGGACCTAAGTAGTTATGGAGTAGGCCGGACACTTTTGTATAGCCACTAGGGCTAGCTCACGCTCAAGCATATTATGACTTAACACGCTGCTGTGTGAATGTATTGAGACTTGAACAACTGAGCTACGACACCCTCTCTTTATGGAAATGATTTTCTTTGCTTGTATTTATTTTCTGTATAGAAATAATATAAATACAAATATTTCTATTTAATATATCCTTATACTAAAGTAACAGGATGTCTATTTGTATGTGTGTTTGTACTGAAGGATCTTGCTAACCGCTGAACCGTTCGGGCTCTCATAGGTCCCGGGAAGGTTTATAACTATTTTGGGGGTGGGTACTACCACCCTCCCAAGAGAAATCGCCCCTAGAAAAAAATTCCCCCCACCCCAAAATTTAAAAAAAAAAATTAATTAAAATTTTTTAAATTTTTTTTTAACTAAAATTAAAAATGGGTAGAGGGCATCCCCCCCTCACCCTCCAAAAAATAAAAATTTCTCTCCCAAAATTTTTTGTATAGGTACCTTTTCTATTAAAATCTATAATAATGAATTCGGTTATCAATTCGACTCTCTCCTTCTTAAGTACCCCTAGAGGCCTCTAGGAGCGTAGCCGCTAGTTATCAATAGAGTAATAAAAAAATGTAGTACATTTTGTGCTTAAATTTTCAAAGAAAATTAAACTGTTTTATTGTGTAAGATGTTTTGCAATGAAGGTTATTTGAATAAAAAGGAGATTTATATATATTAAAAAAAATAAGTTACAGATTATATTAGCAGTTGATATAAACAGCAATATCTGTTTGATTCTACTAAGGATGATTACGTTAAAACATATAATTAAAGAGGGAAGGCGTCGAAAACTGCCGTCTTAAGCCGAATATTTTTGTTTTGCTATTTCTGGCCAAATTGGACAACTGTGAATCATTTGAGACAAACTTTTTAAAATGGAAATTTTTCCTTTTTTTCTGGACATCTTTTTATATGCCCCCCAAATTTCATTTCAAGTTTATTTTTTTAACTAACGGAATGAATATTAACAAAGTTTAGACATTTTATTTTTAATTTTTGTAAAAAGTAATGTCAATTCTAATTTCATTAATTAAACTACAATTAGATAAGTTTTCAACTAAATTATATTTCATCGGAAAAGTCTCTCTACAAGGCTTTAATTCTGTCAGTCTGGTTCAAGACACGCAGAATTAGAGAAATACAAAATTTGGTTAAAATGTTACCGGCCTACGTTAAATCTTATAATAGATTGTTTTTAATCTTCAACACTATTAGTCTATTTTTCATGAAATTTAAAAAAAAAGATTTGACCACATTATGTACGTAATCGTCAATGTTTCTACTAAATTTGTACATTCATTAAACAGTTATGTAATAATTGATTTCAAGGATTTATACGGTTTCTACAATTAAAAATACATAGGTAAATAAATCTAATTATTTTTTTGGTTCTTGTGGGCCAAAGAAAAGTTTTAAAAGAAAACTGACGAATTTTCAAAATGAAAAAATCTTTCCTTTCTAAATTGAAAATTCCCCCAAAAAGGCGAAAATACTTCTAATTTTATATAGACAGACAAATATACATCCAAATACTGCATAAGACGACACAAACAAATTGTTCGGATAGAAAAAGTAAAATCTATACTTTTGAGAAAAAAAAAATTGCGAAGGAAAATACTCTAAGTTTTAAAATATAAAATGAAGAGACAGAACAAATGTATGCCTTAGATTGCAGGCGCGAAATTACAAGACTTAGAGGCATACCTTAACCCTTAACGCACCCCCATCCAGTTTTTTCTATCTCATTTTCTGTGTGTGAAAGATAAAGAGCCCAAACTGCTTGACTTTTTAAGTATG